>OZ019968.1:23509668-23729668 GCA_963970395.1 Ephialtes manifestator
TGCGTGCGTGCGTGCGTGCGTGCGTGCATGCGTCCGTGCGCGTGCGTGCGTGCGTGCGTGCGTGCGTGCGTGCGTGCGTGCGTGCGTGCGTGCGTGCGTGCGTGCGTGCGTGCGTGCGTGCGTGCGTGCGTGCCTGCGTGCGTGCGTGCGTGCGTGCGTGCGTGCGTGCGTGTGTGCGTGCGTGTGTGTTTGTGTGTGTTTGTGTGTGTTTGTGTATGTTTGTGTGTGTTTGTGCGTGTTTGTGTTTGTGTGTGTTTGTGTGCGTGCGTGCGTGCGCGCGCGCGTGCGTGCGCGCGCGCGTGCGTGCGTGCGTGCGTGCGTGCGTGCGTGTGTGCGTGCGTGTGTGTTTGTGTGTGTTTGTGTATGTTTGTGTGTGTTTGTGTGTGTTTGTGTGTTTGTGTGTGTGTTTGTGTGTGTGTGTGTTTGTCTGTGTGTGTGTGTGTGTGTGTGACCTCCGTCAAGTCAGCAGAGAAAAGTCTCCAAAATGGATTCACGATATATCAAGATTAAGTGCTCATTAGGTGCTAATTATGTGCCAAAATGATAATTTTTGTGCTCTTTTAATTTTTTCAAAAATCGAATTTGAAAATTCCTCTGCTAGCTTGACGTCAAGCTAGCAGAACTCGTTTAGGTTTACAAAATCGACCTGTTTCGTTATCTAAGAATTAAGTGCTTGTTATGTGCTTTCGAACCATATATTATACAACCCCAAATTATGAGCGGAAATATATATATTTTTTTTTAGTTTTTTCAAATTCTATTACCAGAAAAAAAAACCCAAAATGGATTCACGATAAACTAAAATTAAGTGCTCATTAAGTGATAATTGCTTGCCAAGTTTACAATTCATGTGCTCTTTTAATTTTTTCAAAAATCGAATTCGAAAATTCCTCTTCTAGCTTGACGTCAAACTAGCAGAACTCGTTTAGGTTTACAAAATCGACCTGTTTCGTTGTCTAAGAATTAAATGCTTTTTATGTGCTTTCGAACCATATATTATACAACCCCAAATTATGAGCGGAAATATATATATATTTTTTTATTTTTTTCAAATTCTATTACCAGAAAACAAAACCCAAAATGGATTCACGATAAAATAAAATTAAGTGCTCATTAAGTGCTAATTGCTTGCCAAATTTACAATTCTTGTGCTCTTTTAATTTTTTCAAAAATCGAATTCGAAAATTCCTCTGCTAGCTTGACGTCAAACTAGCAGAACTCGTTTAGGTTTACAAAATCGACCTGTTTCGTTATCTAAGAATTAAGTGCTTTTTATGTGCTTTCGAACCATATATTATACAACCCCAAATTATGAGCGGAAATATATTTTTTTTTTAGTTTTTTCAAATTCTATTACCAGAAAAAAAAACCCAAAATGGATTCACGATAAAATAAAATTAAGTGGTCATTAAGTGCTAATTGCTTGCCAAATTTACAATTCTTGTGCTCTTTTAATTTTTTCAAAAATCGAATTCGAATATTCCTCTGCTAGCTTGACGTCAAACTAGCAGAACTCGTTTAGGTTTACAAAATCGACCTGTTTCGTTATCTAAGAATTAAGTGCTTTTTATGTGCTTTCGAACCATATATTATACAACCCCAAATTATGAGCGGAAATATATTTTTTTTTTAGTTTTATCAAATTCTCTTACCAGAAAAAAAACCCCAAAATGGATTCACGATGAACTAAAATTAAGTGCTCATTAAGTGCTAATTGCTTGCCAAATTTATAATTCTCGTGCTATTTTACTTTTTTCAATAATCGAATTAAAAAATTCCTCTCCTAGCTTGACGTCAAATTATTTACGTCAAATTTACGTCAAACCGTAACGATGGGATTAGATGGGAATTAAGTGCTTTTTATGTGCTCTCCGAATATCTAAGAAAAAATCGCCTACATCGAGTATTTTTCGAAATACCACCCCTAACAAAATCGAAACACCCTGAAAAACCAACTTGGTCTATTTTTTCGATATCATAGAATTAAAATACACAGGAATTATGTGCTTTTTATGTACTCTCCGAATATTTGAAAAAAATCATCCACATCCAGTATTTTTCGAAATACCACCCCTAACAAAATCGAAACACCCTGAAAAACCAACTTGGTCTATTTTTTCGATATCATAGAATTAAAATATAAAGGAATTATGTGCTTTTTCTGTGCTCTTCGAATATCCAAAAAAAAAAAATCCCCCACATCGAGTATTTTTCAAAATACCACCCCTAACAAACTCGAAACACCCTGAAAAACCAACGGGGTCTATTTTTTCGATATCATAGAATTAAAATACACAGGAATTATGTGCTTTTTATGTGCTCTCTGAATATTTTTAAAAAATCCTCCACATCGTGTATTTTTCGAAATACCACCCCTAACAAACTCGAGACACCCTGAAAAACCAACGTGGTGTATTTTTTCGATATCATAGAATTAAAATACACAGGAATTATGTGCTTTTTATGTGCTCTCCGAATATTTGAAAAAAAATCCCCCACATCGAGTATTTTTCGAAATACCACCCCTAACAAACTCGAGACACCCTGAAAAACCAAGGTGGTCTATTTTTTCGATATTATAGAATTAAAATGTACAGGAATTATGTGCTCTTTATGTGCTAATTTCATCCAAAATTAAAACATGTTGTGCTATTTTTTTTGTTGGAAAATCGATTTAAAAAATGCTCTGCTAGCTTTTTATAAAGCTAGCAGAGCATTTTTTTTTCTATTTTAATTCTACGATATCGAAAAAATAGACCACCTTGGTTTTTCAGGGTGTCTCGAGTTTGTTAGGGGTGGTATTTCAAAAAATACTCGATGTGAAGGATATTTTTTTATTCTAAGAGCACATAAAAAGCACATAATTCCAGTGTATTTTAATTCCATGATATCGAAAAAATAGACCAAGTTGGTTTTTCAGGGTGTCTTGAGTTTGTTAGGGTTGGTATGTCGAAAAATACTCGATGTGGGGAATTTTTTTTTATCTTCGGAGAACACATAAAACGCACATAATTCCTGTGTATTTTAATTCTATGATATCGAAAAAATAGACCACGTTGGTTTTTCAGGGTGTTTTGAGTTTGTTAGGGGTGGTATTTCGAAAAATACTCGATGTGGGGGATTTTTTTTTGGATTTTCGAAAAGCACATAAAAAGCACATAATTCCTGTGTATTTTAATTCTATGATACCGAAAAAATAGACCCCGTTGATCTTTCAGGGTGTTTCGAGTTTGTTAGGGGTGGTATTTTGAATAATACTCGATGTGGGGGATTTTTTTTGGATATTCGGAGAGCACATACAAAGCACATAATTCCTGTGTATTTTAATTCTATGAAACCGAAAAAATAGACCCCGTTGGTTTTTCAGGGTGTTTCGAGTTTGTTAGGGGTGGTATTTTGAAAAATGCTAGATGTGGGGGATTTTTTTTGGATATTCGGAGAGCACATAAAAAGCACATAATTGCTGTGTATTTTAATTCTATGAAACCGAAAAAATAGACCCCGTTGGTTTTTCAGGGTGTTTCGAGTTTGTTAGGGGTGGTATTTTGAAAAATACTCGATGTGGGGGATTTTTTTTTGGATATTCGAAGAGCACATAAAAAGCACATAATTGCTTTGTATTTTAATTCTATGATATTGAAAAAATAGACCAAGTTGGTTTTTCAGGGTGTTTCGATTTTGTTATAGGTGGTATTTAAAAAAATACTCGATGTGGAAGATATTTTTTTTATTCGAAGAGCACATACAAAGCATATAATTCCTGTGTATTTTAATTCTATGATATCGAAAAAATAGACCAAGTTGGTTTTTCAGGGTGTCTTGAGCTTGTTAGGGTTGGTATTTCGAAAAATACTCGATGTGGGGGATTTCTTTTTGGATATTCGGAGAGCACATAAAAAGCACATAATTCCTGTGTATTTTAATTCTATGATATCGAAAAAATAGACCCCGTTAGTTTTTCAGGGTGTTTCGAGTTTGTTAGGGGTGGTATTTTGAAAAATACTCGATGTGGGCGATTTTTTTTGGATATTCGGAGAGCACATAAAAAGCACATAATTCCTGTGTATTTTAATTCTATGATATCGAAAAAATAGACCCCATTGGTTTTTCAGGGTGTTTCGAGTTTGTTAGGGGTGGTATTTTGAAAAATACTCGATGTGAGGAATTTTTTTTTGGATATTCGAAGAGCACATAAAAAGCACATAATTCCTTTGCATTTTAATTCTATGATATCGAAAAAATAGACCAAGTTGCTTCTTCAGGGTGTTTCGATTTTGTTAGGGGTGGTATGTCGAAAAATACTCGATGTGGGGAATTTTTTTTGATCTTCGGAGAGCACATAAAAAGCACATAATTCCTGTGTATTTTAATTCTATGATATCGAAAAAATAGACCACGTTGGTTTTTCAGGGTGTCTTGAGTTTGTTAGGGGTGGTATTTCGAAAAATACTTGATGTAGGCGATTTTTTCTTAGATATTCGGAGAGCACATAAAAAGCACTTAATTTCCATCTAATCCCATCATTACGGTTTGACGTAAATTTGACGTAAATAATTTGACGTCAAGCTAGGAGAGGAATTTTTTAATTCGATTATTGAAAAAAGTAAAATAGCACGAGAATTATAAATTTGGCAAGCAATTAGCACTTAATGAGCACTTAATTTTAGTTCATCGTGAATCCATTTTGGGGCTTTTTTCTTGTAATAGTGTTTGAAAAAAACAAGAAGAAAAAGAAAATATATATATATATTTCCGCTCACAATTTGAGGTTGAATTATATATGGTTCGAACGCAAATAAAAAGCACTTAAGTCCTAGGTAACGAAACAGGTCGATTTTGTAAACTTAGACGACGTTCTACTATCGTGTTGTCATGCTAGCAGAGAAATTTCGAAATTCGATTTTTCGAAAAATGAAAAGGGAGTAAGTATTATAAACTTGGCAAGCAATTAGCACTTAATGAGCACTTAATTTCGGTTTATCGTGAATGCATTTTGGAGTCTTTTTTCTAGTAATGGATTTTAAAAAAAGTTAAAAAAAAAAGAAAATCATTTCGAATCGAAATAATTTTAATATCGAATTTGTAAATTCCTCTGTCAGCTTGACAACAAAGTAGCAGAACATCGTCTATGTTTACAAAATCGACCTGTTTCGTCACTCAGGAATTAAGTACTTTTTATGTGCTTTCGAACCATATATAATCAAACCTTAAATTGTGAACGGAAATAATTTTCTTTTTTTTCATCGTTTTTTTCAGAATCCATTACCAGAAAAAAGACCCCAACATCCATTTACGATGAACCGAAATTAGGTGCTCATTGAGTGCTAATTACTTGCCAAGTTTATAATACTTACGCCCTTTTAATTTTTCCAAAAATCGAATTTGAAAACTCATCTGCTAGTTTGACGACAAGGTAGCAGAATATCCTCTATGTTTACAAAATCGAACGGTTTCGTTATATGCTTTCAAACCATGTAAAATTTAAACAAAAATATATATATATATTTTTTTTTTTTCGAAAGTAACTTAGATCCATTACCGGCGTATATCAAAATTCACTAATTCACGATGTGTCTAAGGATTCGTCAAATAACACCAAAAATGTTTTCCCAAAACAAAAATGGTACGCCAAGTTAAAAAAATTGCTTTCAAAAAAATTGCTGACAAACAAAATTCCTTGCAAAAATATTAAACCAAATCCAATATATTAGCCAAGTTAAACTCGCTACAAAAAAAACTTGGTGTGCCAGGGACTAGCTCCCGTACATAGTCCATTAGCCAACATAAACTCGCTACAAAAAAAACTTGGCGTCCCAGCGACTAGCTCCCGTACATAGTCCATTGAAGTAAGTGCGGGAGAAAACAATTCCTAATGATATTTCGTGTTTCGTATTACCGAACCTGCAGAGTGAGCTCAAGTTGCATATCGTACCTTATTCATTACTTTTATCTAATTTATCAGTTTGTATCCCTACTTTCTTTTGACCTCATTTAATCTAATAATATCTTAATATATATAAATCTTTGAAAGATTATTATTCTTCGAACTGTCGGTGCGGTGGGGGTCAAAATAGCGAATGGCTAAAGTAACGAATTTCTGAATTTCAGAATAATGCCCTGGCAAACAGTGTCACCGACTTTTTAACCGGTGTTTTAACCAGTCTCGATTAACCCTCGTTTTCACCCAGTTTAACTGACCTTTTAACCGAAATTGTTATTTTTTAAGCGATTTTTACTGGTGAATTAACCGATAGTAACCGACATTCTTACCGAATTAATAAAACTCAATTTTGCTTGGTGAATTTAACCGATTTTAACTGACAATTAAACCGAACGAAACGTTTTTAATCGGTTAAATTGTCGGTTAAAACTGCTGAAATAGTGGGCTAATCGAGACTTATCTTTCCTCGGTTAAAATGTCGGTTAACTTCAGTTATTTCCGGTTAACACTACGGTGACACAAATTGCCAGGGTGAACATCTGAATCTAGAATGGCTTTCATTATGAAATTCGCTATTTTGATTGCTTTGAATAGAATGAGGGTCAAAACAGCGAATGATCCCCCCCTCTGCCCAGGCGGTACCCTTAAAAACACGAATAGCGAATTTCAGGATAATAATCATGGCCGCCTTCGGAAGAAATAGAGTAGCAGTAGGGATCGTCGCGTCAGGAGAAAGCCCGTCCAGTCAAGATCAAACAGACAAATCGTAGTGTGAAGGCAACATTAATTTCTTTTTAGCATAGTGTGCGTAAAATTCGTTTTTACACACCCATATGAGTGCGTAAAATGCAACTTTATGAAACAGTGTGCGTAAAATAAAAAAATTATTTTTACTTTTCTTTCATCTATGCTATAATTAATAATTATATTACCAAATAAAGTAATTATAGTTATAAACAAAGTTTACTCACAATTAAACACGTTCTGTCTTTTTTGCGAATGCATAATAAATCTATTTCTGTCTTCAGTGGGGGGGCTTCGCCCCCCCAACCCCCCACCGAGGCTTCGCCCGTGGACCCCAGCAGGGGCTTCACCCCTGCACCCGACCAGGGCTTCGCCCCTGGACCCCAGCAGGGGCTTCACCCCTGCACCCGACCAGGGCTTCGCCCCTGGACCCCAGCAGGGGCTTCACCCCTGCACCCCACCGGGGCTTCGCCCCTGGACCCCCGCGTTGTATTCCCCTAAACACAATGCGAATTTTACGCACGTCATGCTAAAAAATGTCGTATGCGACTCGGGCGTACGTTTTACCCACTCGCGTGATCGCGCTCGTGTGTAAAATCGCGTGATGCGATTTTACACGACGATCACTGCTCGTGTGTAAAATCGCATTTTACGCCCTTTTTGCATAATATACTATTTTTAACTTGGCGTCGAGTCGCTACCGCGACTCTTGACTGAATCTAGAATGGTCATCATTATGAAATTCGCTATTTTGATTGCTGTGAATAGAATGAGAGTCAAAATAGCGAATGATCATCCCCCCCCCCGCACGCCCACGTGGTACCCTTAAAAACATGAATAGCGAATTTTAGAATAATGAACATCGGAATCTAGAATGGCCATCATTATGAAATTCGCTATTTTAGCCATTCGCTATTTTGATTGTTTTGAATAGAACGAGAGTCAAAATAGCAAATGACCCCCCCCCCCCCATCCGCCCTGGCCAAGGGGCGAGCCATTTTTAGAGGGTCATTTTTAGAGGTCCGTTGGCCTCCCGTCCTAACTTCAATGGACTATGTACGGGAGCTAGTCGCTGGGACGCCAAGTTTTTTTTGTAGCGAGTTTATGTTGGCTAATGGGACTATGTACGGGAGCTAGTCCCTGGCACACCAAGTTTTTTTTGTAGCGAGTTTAACTTGGCTAATATATTGGATTTGGTTTAATATTTTTGCAAGGAATTTTGTTTGTCAGCAATTTTTTTGAAAGCAACTTTTTTAACTTGGCGTACCATTTTTGTTTTGGGAAAACATTTTTGGTGTTATTTGCTCTCTTTTTGAAAGTCAAAACGTAATTTAAAAAAATAATGAGAACACATGTTTTAGTTATATCTGTGTATTGATTAAAAAGTTCATGTACAATGAACAGTAAATGAAGGTAAGTAGACACTACTAAATGTATCCTGCATGTTTACAAAGAACAGAGGCAGCAATAAGAATTCTACAAGAATTCTTGTCTAACTTTGCAAACTCAAAACATTCAATGAAACCAAAATTTCTATAGACTCGAAATCTCGTCGGAGGTGAGGCATTCCATTATATATATACAGACAGAGAAATTGTCGTGTGACAGCAACATTAATTTCGTTTTTAACTTGGCGTCGAGTCGCTACCGCAACTCTTGATGATATCAGACTTAGGATGATACCATCATCCAACATCGACGGATGCAATGCTCTCATTGCAAATGGAAGAAATGCGTAGTTGGCACAAGCGAGCTCCAGTTGTAGTACAACCGAAAGGGCATCCTGGGTCAGAGAGAAAAGTGGTTCCGAAAGTAAAGAAAGTGCCACTCCATCTGGTACCATTATCAAACCACCGTCTAAATCGTTGACAATCACGTCCATCCATCTAGAAAAAACATAAACATCTGACTCATCGAAATTTCTTATACTTCATTCCTCCAAAATCTAGTCATTCAGCTAATTTTTTGCACGTATTCAGTAGAACTATTCAGTAGTTCTTCAATTGTAAACTATTGTATAGTTCTAGACGCAACAGTTCCTTCTAATAGTGTACTTTTATCTCAATAGTGTAGTTCAATAGTTTCTCCCAATAGTCTGCCAATTTAACAATGGTTTATAGTTTAAGGGGAAGGAGTCAGGTAAAAAAAATTGATTTTGGAAATTCAATATCATCCAAATCCTATTGCATATAAAAATGCCCAATGCACTATATTGTTGGTGCTCGATGAAAGGATTTTTTACTGTCGTCTGACTTGCATATGCTTTTCAATATTATCTTAAGCAAAGTTCTTAGGTTTTCCATTCTGCGCATGATTCAGATGAAACTACTAGGCAGATTGGAATGGTTGGCATCTCATTTTCTTCTTCATGAAAAGATACACCGGCTAAATGGAGCAAACTATTTTTTTTTTCATTCTGAAAGCAAAGTTAATCACTGATTTAGAAAATAGCATAACATTTATTTATTAATAATTGTGTCACTGAAAAAATATCACCTTTTAATAACATTTGCTTTATTTAGCCGGTGTATCTTTTCATGAAGAAGAAAATGAGATGTCAACCATTCCAATCTGCCTAGTAGTTTGATCTGAATTAGAGTTGTGAAATTTTTAATGTGAAAATAATGCATTATTTTTTACGAAAAAAATGGAGTATGGAATTCGGATCCACTATCCATTACTTTATTAATGAGTAATGGAATTCGGATCCATTACCCATCACTTTATTAATGAGTAATGGAACACACATCCATTACCCATTACTTTATTAATGAGTAAGCTACCTCTATGAGGAAGTATGTTATTCCATTTTTAGCTTCCTCATAGAGGAAGCTTTGTAAAACGCGAAAAATAATGAGGAAGCAATGTGCAAGGTTCTACATTGCATCCTTGTTTTAATTAGATAAATATACATGTTGTGGATTCGTTTTTCTATTTCGTTATTATTAGAGCGTTGCCGAAAGTGAATGTGATAATGTATATTTTTTAAAATAATTCAACATTCCATAAAATCAAAAATTTCATACCGTTCGTCACTAAATTATACATATATAATGGCTGAATATTGTTTCATTTTTATTCAAAATTTGAGCTCGCTATCTGAAGTTTTGCAAAAGTTACAATAGAGCGATAATGTCAATTTGTTGAAAAATTCAAAACATCATAAAATTTTAATGGTTCAACCGATCTTAACCAAATTCAATAGCGATCACCGGCGTATGAAAGCTCACATTCATACCAATTTTAAGATCAAAATCTCGAAAATTGAAAGAGTTATCGAGTAAACAGACATTTTTCAAAAAATTAAAAAACGCGTAATAATTTAACGATGAAGTGGACTTTAACAAACATCTGTATGAACGATGAGGCTTGATCCCTCTATCTATTGTCCAAATTTCAGCTTGATATCTCAATGCATTCCCGAGTTATAAAGGTTTACATTTTTCGATCGTGTAACATACACACACACACAGACAATACATACAGACATTTTTTTCTAAATCACTTTTCTCGACGTTTTGGCCCATTCTGAGTGTACTGACATGAAAATCTCGAAAAAAAAATTTCATGAAAAAGCTTCTTCTATGGGGAAGCAAAAAGTAATGGGTGATGGACCTCTGCTCCATTACTCACTAATAAAGTAATGGGTGATGGACCTCTGCTCCGTTGCTCATTAATAAAGTAATGAGTAGTGGATTCGAGTTCCATTATCAATTTTTTTCATAAAAAATTATGCATTATTTTCACATTAAAAATTTCACAACTCTGCTTTCAACTAACTTCTAGCTTTTGACTGACTACTAACTTTTCACCAACTGATGACTACCTACTAACTAACTTTTAACTTTTAAAAGTCAGAAGTTAGTCAAAAGTTAAAAGTAACTGAAAAGTTAGTCAAAAGTTGGAAATTAGTATAAAGTTAGAAGTTAGTTGAAAGTTAGTCAAATGTTAGAAATTAATAAAAAGTTAGAAGTTAGTCAACAGTTTGTCAAAAGAAGTTAGTAGTTAGACAAAAGTTAGTCAAAGGTCAAAAGTTAGAAGTTAGTTGAAAGTTAGTCAAATGTTAGAAATTAGTCAAAAGTTAGAAGTTAGTCAAAAGTTAGAAGTTAGTAAAATGTTAGAAATTAGTCAAATGTTAGAAATTAGTCAAATGTTAGAAATTAGTCAAAAGTTAGAAGTTTGTCAAAAGTTAGAAATTAGTCAAAAGTTAGAAGTTAGTTGAAAGTTAGTCAAATGTTAGAAATTAGTCAAAAGTTAGAAATTAGTCAAAAGTTAGAAGTTAGTCAAAAGTTAGAAGTTAGTCAAAAGTTAGAAGTTAGTCAAAAGTTAGAAGTTAGTCAAAAGTTAGAAGTTAGTCAAAAGTTAGAAGTTAGTCAAAAGTTAGAAGTTAGTCAAAAGTTAGAAGTTCGTCAAGTTAGTCAAAAGTTAGTCAAATGTTCGAAATTAGTCAAAGGTTCGAAATTAGTCAAAGGTTCGAAATTAGTCAAAGGTTTGAAATTAGTCAAAGGTTAGAAGTTAGTCAAAAGTTAGTGAAATGTTCGAAATTAGTCAAAGGTTAGAAGTTAATTAAAAGTTAGTCAAAAGTTAGAAGTTAGTCAAAAGTTAGTCAAAAGCTAGAAGTTAGTTAAAAGTTAGTCAAAAGTTAGAAGTTAGTTAAAAGTTAGTCAAAAGTTAGAAGTTAGTCAAAAGTTAGAAGTTAGTCAAGTTAGTCAAATGTTCGAAATTAGTCAAAGGTTCGAAATTAGTCAAAGGTTTGAAATTAGTCAAAGGTTAGAAGTTAGTCAAAAGTTAGTGAAATGTTCGAAATTAGTCAAAAGTTAGATGTTAGTCAAAAGTTAGAAGTTAGTTGAAAGATAGTCAAATGTTAGAAATTAGTCAAAAGTTAGAAGTTAGTCAAAAGTTAGAAATTAGTCAAGAGTTAGAAGTTAGTCAAAAGTTAGAAGTTAGTTGAAAGATAGTCAAATGTTAGAAATTAGTCAAAAGTTAGAAGTTAGTCAAAAGTTAGAAATTAGTCAAGAGTTAGAAGTTAGTCAAAAGTTAGAAGTTAGTCAAAAGTTAGAAGTTAGTCAAAAGTTAGAAGTTGGTCAAGTTAGTCAAAAGTTAGTCAAATGTTCGAAATTAGTCAAAGGTTAGAAGTTAGTCAAAAGTTAGTCAAATGTTCGAAATTAGTCAAAGGTTAGAAGTTAGTCAAAAGTTAGTCAAAAGTTAGAAGTTAGTCAAAAGTTAATCAAAAGCTAGAAGTTAGTTAAAAGTTAGTCAAAAGTTAGAAGTTAGTTAAAAGTTAGTCAAAAGTTAGAAATGCAACATGTCGCAAATGACTATTGCTAAGATTTTCAGGTATCCGGATAGTTCGTCTCTGAGAAATCGCTCGTCTATCGCGACCTGTTTTAACCGCAGACTTCTAATGATATTATATTTATTCATTTATTTTTC
Source organism: Ephialtes manifestator (assembly GCA_963970395.1). NCBI lineage: Eukaryota > Metazoa > Arthropoda > Insecta > Hymenoptera > Ichneumonidae > Ephialtes > Ephialtes manifestator. Next base: position 23,521,787 of record OZ019968.1, read on the forward strand.
AATTTTTCGAACGATTTTGCTATTCATCTACTTATTTATTAACTTTTTGAACGATTTTCCGATTTATTTATTTATATATTTATTTATTAAGCAAATTTTTCTAAAGTAATGGGACTATCATATATCCATTAGCACGTTCATTACCCATTAATTTAAAAAACGGTGATGGATGTGAGTTCCATTACTCATTAAAAAAGTAATGGGTGATGCATGTAAGTTCTATTACTCATTAAAAATGTACACTTCGCGTCGAGTCGCTACCGCGACTCTTGATGATGTCGGCTGTGCAACACGCGCTGACTGACTGAACCGCTGCCAACTGTGTGACGTCACACACTGGTTGCTCGCGAGCCGCCACTCGCGCCTGCGCGCGGCGCTTCTATATAATGTGTGTACGTGAATACGTGAATCGAGATTGTGTGAGTGCGTTAAAAATGAAAAACTTTGAAAAGACCAGATATCAGCGGTAAATGAACCGATTTTCTTGTGACTGGTCTCATTCGAAAGAAAAAAAAAAATAGAAAATATTGATCATGATACATTTTTCGTTCGCGACATGTGGTCAGAGATAATACGTCGGCAAATATAGGTTGGGACATTTAAAGTTGTGTGAGTGCGGCCGTACGGGAGGAACATAAAGTCGCTCGGCGAGAATTACTAAGATGCCAGATATCAGCATTAAAGAAACAGATTTCCTTGCCGCAGGTCTCATTTGAAAGAGAAAAAAAAATAAAAAATATTGAACCTGACACATCTTCCGTTCTCGACGTGTGGTCAAATATAATTCGAGTTATAATTTGAAAACGGCCGGTGAGTGGCCGCCTTCCGAATAAATAGAGTAGCAGTAGCGACCGTCGCGCCAGGAGTAACAGCCCGTCCAGTCAGACAGACAAATCGTAGTGTGAAGGCAACATTAATTTCTTTTTTAACTTGGCGTCGAGTCGCTACCGCGACTCTTGATAAAGTGCTTTTGCAGAACACTATTTCCGGTTTTATATATTATAGTTAACAATATAGAGAATAGTAGTTAGGTTAGTAGTTAACAATATAGAGAAATCAGACAAAATCGAAAAAAAATATCACTGGTTTTGGTGTTATTTGGCGAATAGTCATTGAATCCATGTGCTTCCTAGATAGGCAATGAACAATTTAAGTGCTCTTTTCCCGTAATCGCAAAGTTCACCCTTTCCTTCAAAAACAGTATTTTCACGTTAAAAAAAAACAGGAAACTAAACGAATGTCTCCTTGACGCTATAAAAGCAGATGATATAATTTAGGTGCTTTCTTGATAGGCAATGCACAATTTAAGTGTTCTATGTCCATGATCGCAAATCTCACCATTTCCTCTAAGAACTGGAAATAACAAATGTCTTTTTGATCTTATACAAATAGATCATATGATTCCGTTGCTTTCTAAATACGCCACACAAGATTTAAGTGCTCCATCCCCGCAATCGCAAATGCGGGGATAGAGCATTTAAATAGAGCAAACCACCCTTCTATTTGAAAACAGTATCTTTAGGGAAAAAAACTGAAAACAAAAAATGTTACTTCGGTCTTGTGCGAATTGGTAGTACAATTCATGTGCTTTCTGGATGGGCAATTCACATTTTAAGTGATCCATCCCTGTAATCACAAATCTCAGCTTTTCTTTAGAAAACAACATTTTTTGGTAAAAAAAACTGACAACAACACAAATGTCTCTTGGACCTTATAGAAACAGATCTAATCATTTAAATGATTTATAAATATCTAATGCACTATTCAAGTCCCCAACCGCAAATCTCTCCCTTGCATCTTAAGAATTAGAATTTTTTGGTAAAAAACTGAAAACAATAAAAATGTATAAGACCAAGCTGACATTTTTGTTATTCCGATTTTGTACTTAAAATTCTGTTTTTAAATGAAAGGGTGGGGCATTAAAATTGTGCATTGCCTATCCCGAAAGCACATTAATCATACTACCTTCTTGCACAAAGCTAAAGTGACATTTTTATTATTTTCAGTTTTTTGTCTAAAAATACTATTTTCGAATAAACGAGTTAGATTTGCAATTACGGGAATCGAGCACTGAAATTGTGCATTGCCTATTCAGAAAGTACTTTAATCATACTATTTATGTGCACAAGGCTGAAGCTACGTTGTTTGATGGTGTTACTTTCTGACCTAAAAATACTGATTTTAAATAAAAGGGTTAGATTTATAATTACAAGGATTGAGCAAATTGCTTGTTACCTATCCAGAAAGCACATCAATTATACTATCAATTCGCACAAGGCCAAAGCAGCAGTTTGGTTGTTTTTGCTTCCTCATAGAGGAACCTTTGTTTTCACGAAACAAAAAAAATTCGAGATTTTTATGTCAGATTACTCAGAATGGTCTAAAATATCGAGAAAAGTGGTTTAGAAAAATTGTCCGGATGTATATGTATGTGTTTTACAAAGCTTCCTCTATGAGGAAGCCAAAATTGATTAACATACTACCTCATAGAGGTAGCTTTCTAAAAAGCGAAAAATAATGAGGAAGCAATGTGCAAGGTTCTACTTTGCATCCTTTTTTAACCTAAAAATACAGTTTTTCTAGAAAAGGCTGATGTTTCCGATTACAAGGATGGAGCACTTAAATTGCGCAATGGCTATCTAGAAAGCACATAAATCATGCTATCTATCTGCATAAGGCCAAAGTGATATCTTTTTATTTTAAGTTTTTTTTTTTTTTTTGTAAATATAGTGTTTTTGAAGGAAAGGGGCTGGAGCACTTAAATTGTGCATTACATATTTAGAAAGCACATACATCATACTGTAGATTCGTATAAGGCCTAAGTGACTTTTTTTTATTTCCATTTTTGTACCTAAAAATCCTGTTTCAAAAACGAAAGTCTGATATTTGCGATTACATGGGTGGTGCACTTAAATCGGGCAATGTGTTACTTCAAACGTCCTTAATCGAACGAATTTTCTGTGCAAGGCTAAAGGAATATTTTGATTCTTTGACAGTTTTTAAAATCTGTTAATTTTATTTTGCCTCGATATAAAAGAAGTTTTGTTTTCACAACAACATTTTTTAGAAATGTTTATCTTGGTATACCTCAAACGGTTTGAAACTTCGTGAAAAGTGGCTTAGGTATAATGTCTCTTCCCCTACTGATTCATCTGGCGTTTCATTGAGCTGAGGGGATTAATAACGAAGGCAGAAGAAACATTTATTAGAAAAGCAATTTTATTTTTAATATAATCAATGTCATGAGTAATGAAGACCTCAAAACGCTTGGACAACAAAAGTAGAGTATGTCTTACACGTCTGTACATTCGAATGTGGCAGCTCAAGTAGTTCTCGAATTATCGGTATTTGAGAGAACCAATTCACCTAATAGCTATGAAAATTGTATTTTGCTGCAATTGTAAAAAAATAAATGCTCTGAGTAGAAGATTGTGCGTTACAGTGTCTTCCGCAGAAAATATACTTTTTTTTAGTAAATTTCTTTTTACGTGATAACGTTTTTTATAATCTTTCTTTTAACTTTATTACTTAATTTAGTTCAGCGGTGCAAACTAAACTATAACAACGAACCCAAAATAAAAAACATGCTTGCACCAATGAACTGGACTACAAAAATAAGAGCTCACTCATGGAAATGATTAAGTGTTTGTGCCCGCCCTAGTTTTTTTAAATTAAGGTAAGAGATTTCATGTTCAATTACAGGATAATTTTCAGTATTGTTAGCTGAAGCTTTCTATGACAATCATGAAGCAGTGTAGACCCAAAATACATATTTGAAGCTATCGATTACAAGGTATGGAATATGGGAAAAATATTTCTCGACAGGCTCATTCAATAAAATAATATCTTCTGGACATTATAAATAACATATTAATCTAAATATATTTTTCATCTTTAATATTTGAACCTCTTGTGTTTGTAGTTATATATTAACTAGGATTTTATTGTGGCTCGCGCGCTGCGCGCGCTCGCATTCTCCCCCAAAAAAGTGCAATCTCCCCAAAGACCTCTAGGAAGTATAGGAAAGACTCCCGGGAAGTATGGGAAAGACCTCCAGGAAGTAAGGGAAAGACCTCCAGGAAGTAAGGGAAAGACTCCCGGGAAGTATGGGAAAGACCTCCAGGAAGTATGGGAAAGACTCCCGGGAAGTATGAGAAAAACCTCCAGGAAGTATGGGAAAGACTCCCTGGGATGTATGGGACAGACCTCCAGGAAGTATGGGAAAGACTCCCGGGAAGTATGGGAAAGACCTCCAGGAAGTGTGGGAAAGACTCCCGGGAAGTATGGGAAAGACCTCCAGGAAGTATGAGAAAGACCTCCAGGAAGTATCGGAAAGACTCCCGGGAAGTATGAGAAAGACCTCCAGGAAGTATGGGAAAGACCTCCAGGAAGTATGGGAAAGACTCCCGGGAAGTATGGGAAAGACCTCCGGGAAGTATGGGAAAGACTCCCTGGGATGTATGGGAAAGACCTCCAGGAAGTATGGGAAAGACTCCCGGGAAGTATGGGAAAGACCTCCAGGAAGTATGGGAAAGACCTCCAGTAAGTATGGGAAGGACCTCCAGGAAGTATGGGAAAGACCCCTGAAATTTTTCTAAGTCCCTCGATTCTTGACACGGCGGCGGCGGTGGCGAGATCTTTTTATAATATAGAGAGATAAATAGTAAATAACGAAGATGAGTATGCTCTTTGGTATTTTTATTTCGCATATAGGACTAGCTGTGGCGAAACCTTAAATTTTCCAGATCTTTTTTTCAATTTCCCATCATATTGCGACCAATTGCCGTTACGGTAGGCAAACGCCGTGTAATGGCCGATTGATGTAATCGCTTCAGTATTACGCATTCTGCGATTCAATGGGGGAGCTGCAAAATGCACGACTCCCCTGAGATCAAACTTTTCTTCCATCATGATGAGCTTCAGTTTTTTGGGAATACTGTCTAATTTTATAGCGTCAGTATCTCCGGTGGCCATAATTTCGAGCAACATGAAGTTTCCTATAACAGAATTATTACGATTAAAGATAGGTTCATCACACTTAAGATGATGTGCTACTGCTCGGCCGAGAGCAAAAGCAGTAAAGCGTTGTTCTTGGTCACAATTGATGTTTCAGTCAAAAGACGAGAAGTGCTGATTGTGTCTTGGCAGTCTGCAGTCAGTACATCTCGACCTTTATTCGAAAAATCAACCGTGGCGAAGAATAACAATTTGGGAAGATTCAGCTATCTCACTCGCACTTATGGTGATCTGAGAGAGACAGACGACATGTAGCGCATCACCTTAAAGGCTATTAAACAAATTAGTTGCATAAAAACTATGTTTAAACTAACCCGTCAATTTCAATTCGGTAGTTACAGTTCCGGTGCATCCCTTCGAAGAACACATTCGATGCGGCTGAACCCTGATCTCGTCACTAATTTTTACATTGTATTCTTCCGACGCAAGTGATTCAAGGCTGACACCAAGGAGTGGGAACTTTCTCGTAGACGGTGCACACATACCGTTACACACGGATTCTTCTTTGAAGCATGAACTGGTTTTTAACAATTTTCGCGCCATTGCTGCTACTGTTGTTTCACACTTGACGAGAAAACAGTTCAGTTCCGGAAACCCTTCTTTTCCAAAATGTTCCATAAGGATCTCAGCTCGTGCCCGGTATGTTACCTGAGTAATGGGCTTTACGCGAATACTATCGATTAATTGGTAAAATCGATTTGTTTCGATATTTTGCCGGATCACATTTTGTAAGAAGTCTTCAGAGTCGAAGGCGACTATCAACATCAGTTGCAGTATGCTGTCAAATGAACACGTGCGTGCAAGGTCGATTCTCATTCCTCCAACGTGAATCGGCTTAAGCTTAACTTCAGCTCCACTCTTCAATATCGGCACAGCAGAAAGAGCTTCTGAAAACAGAAACTCATTCGCAGGATAAGTCTTCTGCAGGTAGCGTCCACGAAACTGTTTTTTCTGGTGATCAGCCACTTGATTGCGCCAATTTTCACTGGCATGTGATTCTATCAAATGTGCTGCGTTTGGCTTCGCGGCACACGAGGCACAAACGCGTTTCTGACCAAAGCCTTCCTCACTGTGGCTTGCAGGTTCAGAGCAGGGTTCGAAAGCGTGAACAGCTCGGCTACAAATCTGTAGGAGAATAGAAATAGTTGAAACAGAAAGCGCTGAATATATTTTGTTTATAACATTACACGAATAATCATTACCATACAGATATGTGCTCCACCTGGCATATGACCGTTTTTGCATGCCGGGCAATTAATGTCCTCTGGTTCCACGACTCCAGAATTCGATAATACCGAACAACTTCGCAAGACTTGATTTGCATCCGATTCCTTATCACTATTAGAATATTCGATTTCCTCGAGACTGATTTGGGAATTGTCATTATCAACCACAGGTGGATCGTTTGCGTCAACAAAACTTTCTTCATCAACAGAATTTTTCTGTGATGTAAGTCCGGCATTGATAATTTTCGACGTGCCATCTAAATATCCTTTATGCTTTCGCACGAAAACGTCGGCCCTCAGCGGAGGATTCATATCCTTAAGCATAAGATTTTTGATTATGCGAAACTCTGCCTCGACGTGAGCGCTGGATGCTGGGCACCTTCCATACCCGTACTTGTCCCGGAAAATGCAGCTGGTAACCAATGGGGATTGATATCAACTCCTGGAGCGTTTTCAATATCTCTTTCAGCCGATTCGTCGATTCGCTTGCCCCAATTTCGCCACTGGCTTGGTTCTGCCTTGCCCGTCATTCATCGCTTCTTGATCATCGAGATCGAGATCATTTCACTCATCGGTCGTTAGTATTTTATTTGTGTACTCTTTGGCAATATCACAGGCCGATAAGTCTCTACCTATCGTTTTACCGCAGGTCTCACTGCGTGAAATTACTAATAATGCCCTTATTATTTTCTCAGCTTCATCCATTTCACGGCACAAAATAAGTTTCCCGATACATGTTTTGTAAAAGAAAGCAACCTCGCGTCGCGAGCTTTTTAAGGTAATTACCCACAGCTTAATATAGTGAGCTACGTCGATTCTTATATAACACGCTGGCAAACTGTCCTTAAGAAATTCATCGGCATACTCATTTATTGTTTTGTTCTTCGTATAGGCACGGATGGCCGCCGGCAAAAGAGCCCTCGATGCATCACAAACAATCTCTTTAGGTGGACTTAAACCCCATTGTTCTACCCACTGGGCCAGCCAAAAATGTATTGCCCCGGTAGTTTGACGTTCGCTCAGCATTTGGGCGACAGACGTTTGGCCCGAGCTCGTTGCTATGACGGCGATATATAAAAAGATTGGTCCAGATTTCGACTTGTCGACGCGGATAATTGGCTGGATTATAGATCCTGTAGCATCAATCATGAGGCATAGGTGTTCCTTCTCGTTTGTTATGGCATACAGCGACCGTTGTAGTTTTGTTGAGTAATGGATGAAAAACGGCTTGTGCCCTATCCATGGAATTTCTCCTTCCATCTCGTACAAACTCAATATCTCCAGAGCTTTAATTACCTCAGGATCGAGGTACTTCGAGGCAGCAACTTCGTGCTTTATTTGTTTGAGGACATTGGTTTTGGGGAGATGCCCTGGTTCCTGGTCGTCGTCGTTCATCAGTTCATTTGCCAATTCAGCGCGGAATACATGAGCCGATTTTGTTTGCAATTTTTTACCGATGGCTTCGCGAGCTTGCCCTCGAACGTAACGTTTGCCACATTCGCTGATACCTTTCGTCGTAGTACACATTATGGAGATAATACTTTCGTTACGTTCCATCTTGCATTCCAGTTCAGATCCACATTTGCATTTTCCGACGAAGTGGCCAGATGACACCTCCTTGTCGAGGTAGTCGTATTTGAAATTGAAGCTACATGTTAAACGGGTATTTTTCCATATTTTCTGCGTGATGAAGTCCTGCCATTCATCTGTAAAGCGGTTAATTGAAATTATATTAGAAAATCTAGACGATTTATAAGCAGTTATCGTCAGAAAAATACTACATTGAATATGTCTTATAACTACAGATGTGGGTATCGTCTGAAGAAAAATCCATATTGTTATTAAAAATTATGTTATTGTGATGACTATTTTCAGGTTCATGAACAGTTCTTTGGCAGAATCATATAAAAAAGAATTTTAAATCCATCTTCAAAAAAAAAGTAAAACAAATTAATAAATCAATTTATCCTTAAGGGGGATGATTCAGTCAAACAAGTGTTTTTTTAATTAAAATTCCAAAGTTCCACAGTTCCAGACAACAGTTCTCGAAGGATTGGCTAGGTCCCATTCTCTTCGCAGTTACACTGCACACCATTCAGTGGAGTAATTTTTTTTAAAGGTCTTTGAACCAGAGTTATAGACAAATGTATAAAATGTCATAATAATCCTGTCATCTGAGACATGGATCTTTGAAAGTATGGCATTTTAAAAAATTGCACCCCTAAAATGTTTCGCAGTGTAACTGCGAAGAGAATCAGATCTAGCGAAGGCCAAACCTTCGAGCAGTGTTTGTTTAATCATGCAGAGAATAGAAAACTCATGAATCTAGTTTTGAAGCAACCGGTTGACCCAATTGGTTGCTACATTCATAAAAAAATCCTTCAGAGTCATTGTGAAGAGACAGAATCATTTTTTATTTTTTCTTCGCTAAAGGTGAGAGGTGTCGTTATAATAAAAAGATTTTTTTGACTGACTCGTCCTCTTAAAATGGTCAAGTTCACAAAATAAAACCATGAAAATTAAACTGCCATGTAATTGGAAGTGACATTTTTTTAACTTAACAAGAAAAATAACAAATCAATTTAGTGTAAAAAAAATAGTTTAATAATAAAAAAAATTAAGTTATTGAAATAATTTATAACAAGTTTTAGTTCGATATAGGTTCAGGATTTTCCATTCGAACCTTATCCTAAGATGTTATACTGAAAATTTGGTAAAATATTACAAAGGCTACCATGTTTTCTGCATATGCATTTTTTTGGAAAATCTTGTGCTTAGATCAATAACAATATTTTTACAATCAGAATGAGATCTTACAAAACTTATTTGGTTTATCGGTGTAATCTCAACCTTATAACAAGCTGAGAATGTACCACTGACATCACTGAAAAAAATATTACTAAAAAATCAGCATCCTATCTTTATGATAAATAAAAAAAATTGGCTATACAATACCATGCATCTAGATCAAGTCGAGACTGTATTTGACAAGAATATTTCGTTTTCAATACCGACATAGAAAATCTTTTATTGTTGTACTTTGCCAGAAACACCCTTTTTTTAGCAACTTCTTAAATATGATTGTTTACATAAAATAAATAATTATCTTTTTGAAAAACTGCACTTTAAAATTAAAGAATTCTTATGTTGATTGAAACGAAATGTGTCATTGTATGGTACATATAAAGACACAAAAATAAAATAAAATTAAACGTAAGTAGTTCTTCTGAAAAGATTAACAATAACAATCACCATACTAACCTTTGCGGAATTTTTGCACTGTTTGAGGTACTTTTTTCTTTCCTTTAAAGATGGTTCGAGTTTCGACAAGTTTATCAAAATCGCCAGCCGGTATGTGTATAATAAAAGTGAGAGCCGTATCATTCTCGACGGTCGAGTCTAACGTTGACCGTTCGATTAAACTTTCGGCAAGGCACAAACTGTCATCGTCTACTATTTCGGTGGTTGGAACTAAATCTTTCCACAATTGCTGTCGGACACCGTCTTGGTTGCAAACGACATATGCATAAAGTGCACTGGCGGACTTACTATTCTTTGTCTCCGTTGAGATTTCATCCCATACTTTATCGCTCTTCGGCGTGATTTTCTCTCCATAGTCATTATCACACAGTCGATGTTTATATTTTTGCAATATTGAGAGGAGCGTTGATGGATCGAACAAAGAACTGAAAACGTTTTCTTCTTTGCTTCCTTCTTCTTTTATTTCGACGAACAATGTATGCACTTGCAGTTATACGCGGGAAGAACAGGTCACCGGTCGACAGGTTTTGTAACGCCTGAGCGTCTTGATTCGCGGGAATTTGAATTATATCCAACGATGTCCTTTCCTGGGTCCAGTTGATAAAGGGTAAAAACCCACCTTGTGAATCAGGAAGGATTGTCAGAGAATAAAGTGAGATCCGTTCGCTTTCGGTATTAAAATTGTTCTGCTTTATTCTTTGACGATTTTTTGAGTCTAGGCTAGAAGAACCACACAACGGCTCTCCTACCGAACGCTCTCGCAGCCTATCACGCACGAGTTCAATAAGAACAAGGAAGCATTTTCTATTCCGTGCATTTTCTCACGATAAGAGAAGGGCCAGCAGTCACCACTCCACTTATCGAAGGCTAGACTTAGGGATAAACATTTATATAAACTCGAAACTCTGAAATAAACATACATGCGCCCGACGTCTTTTCAATATCAAAGATAATAACTAAATATACATACGCCGACACAATTATGTCTTTGTATTCATTCTTTGCCTTCAAGAAATATCTAATATTATTGCAACATATTATTATAAGTCACCATTTATTAATTTCGAATCTCTCGGGGTATAATTATTCTATTTAATTGAGCCGATTTATACCAATAGCTTTATTCTGCAATACGAATCTTTGAATAAACCGCATTAAGATAATGGTAAAGTGACGCATGCGTCACAGTTTAAGCTGGCACACGAGGCGCGGCGGGCCTTTCGACCGAAGCAGCCAATCGGAAGCCGCTCGTGTCCAGTAGGGCCAACACACACAAAGAATAGGCAATTAATGTTAACGTGATGTGCTCGGTCGATAACAAAAACTGTAAAGCGTTATACTTGGCCACAATTGATGTTTCATACAAAGGACGAGAAGTACTGACTGCGTTTTAGCAGTATACAGATAGTACTTCTCGTCTTTTATTTTTTAAATTAACCGTGGCGGAAAATAACACTTCGGTAAAGTTCAGCTATCTCACTCGCACTTATGACGATCTGAGAGAGACAGATGGTGTGTAACACATTACCTTAAATATAATAAATTACGTAAAGGGTTCGAGGTATAAGTCAAGACGTAGTATCACAATCGTATTTCGAAGTATTGAAATAGGAATATGTTCACGCCACAGCATTTACCCAGTAGACTAAAAGAAAGATCTATATCTATAGCTATTGCGTTACGCGTACCACCGGTTCAAGCACGAACGCAGAGAGTCGATCGGTAGACGGTCCGGAGAGAGACAGTCCGTTACGCGGCTAGCTCTCTCACTCTTACTCTGTCTCACGCAGTTGTCTCCGTGATTTTCGACGATAAGACACGTTGTACGAGCAGCTATCTTTTCACGCGCTAATTTGCATAATTTTGTAATCGGGAATTTACGACTCACGGTTACATTAATCGATCGAATTCTTTGCAGTATTGTGACCCGGTTAATACAGTGAACTGTATACGATCTGTATTTTCGGTATTAATCAGAAATTGTTGAATAAAGAAGGTGATTTTTACATAAAGTTCTACACAGTGTCCATCATATTTCTTTCATCGAGCGATCCGAACCCTCCTTCGCCCACGATCATTTCGTGGTACCATTCAACGATAAAATCCTTCGCTGAATTGGTATTAATCCTATTCGGTAATTGTGTGACGTTTAGCGAAGGCGCGCACATTTTTTGGTCCTTCGAGCCGGATCGCTCGATGAGACTCGCGAAAAGGTGCGACATTGTGTCTGTGACCACGTGTGGAAATTCCTTTATGGAAGAAAAAGTGCTCCTGTGGACGATTCAGCAGCAATCAAGCCACTCTACGAACCTTTCAACGTAAAAAAGGGACCAAGGACATTCAGAATCATCGATTCATCGATCATTATGCAGATTTAGTGCACATTTACAAGTGAGTACAAGTGAATTCGCGAATCTCGCCACGAGGTACCTCTCTCTACGAGTATCCGTGCACGCGTATTTCATGTCTCACACCATCCTTTCTAACAAAGAAAGGACCGGTACACGCGCACCGAACCTACGGTAGGCTCTCTCTCTCGCGCATCACGAGCTCTCGGCAGTACAGTTCTCCGAGAGCCGCGCGAAAGGCCTTCCCCAAAATCGGTGACGTCACGCAGCATACGAGCAACGCGTCGAACAATAGATCTCGCGCGTTCCGTAAAATTGGAACTCCTTTGGATTCCATCGGTTTAAACGCTTCGGAATAAATTCGAGTTATATTATAATATTATTTCGCGACTCACAGAGACGACGCTGGTCGAAACCCAAGATTCGTTACATAACATTTTTGTTGAATAATTTCGTTCGCCTTTTCTCGTGGTACCAGCAAATAAATTAATAACTACGAAACGTGAATTTCCAACGAGTGAAAACCATTGCAATCTTTACAAGGCGTTTTAAATAACCAGTAAAAACCGCAAAATCAGTGATTTAATAAATCGAATCGATTTTGATTAACAATCACGAACAGTCAACCATCGATATAAATCCAAACAAACGGATTTGTTTACAGTTAACGATTATTTCGTAACCATAAATTATAAACGTCGAACTATTTCGCGGTAAAAATAAATTCGAGTCAACAAGCACTACGTAATTTCATCCTACGATTTAAACATTATTTCGAGGACCGTGAAAAATATCCAACGTATATCTCTACGTAAACTTCTGTTCGATTTCGATCGAATAAATTTAATTCTACGTGAATTAAAATTCCAAATAACAATCAATCGATCCTAGTCGATCACATTAATTCCGTTAATCGTCACGATCAACAGTAAACAGGTACCCTCGCAGTCGGGACCTCGTTTCAAATAAATCGTAAATACAATACGATTTAAATACAATATCCACGCAGTCGGAATTGTACCATCAATCATCATGGCGGATCTGGACAGCCTGCTTTATGAGCAAGCATCAACAATCGAATCGATGTCTCGTCTCCTAATTAATCTCAAGAAGGTCGGGAAAAACAACTTCACACCCGCATTACTCCAAGGTCGACTCAACAGCCTGAACACCATACGATCGGAGTGCAAAACTCTTGATCGTCAACTCTATTCAGCAGCCAGCACGGAACAACGAAAAACACATCCGTACTTCAAGGAAGGACAGTATCTCGGAGCAGAGAACATCTATTATGAGGTTTGCGATTATATCTCAACACATTTAATTGCGAACACACCTCAAGCTACCGCGAACTCGACATCCATTGGCAATTGTACGCTTTCGGACGGATCTCGTGCTAGCTACACTCCTCTGCCGCGAATAGACATTCCAAAATTCTCTGGTTCATACACTGATTGGGTCTCCTTCAGAGATATGTTTCAATCATTAGTAATTAATAACGAAACAATCCCCAACGTTCAAAAATTACATTATTTGAAAATGGGAGTTAGTGGCGAAGCGAGCTCCCTCTTGAAAACAGTCGCGATCTCTGAAACAAACTTTAATCTCGCATGGGAAAAACTCAAAGATCGTTACGAAAATTCGAGACACATTATTGATTCGTACCTTACCAAATTAGTTGATGTTAGCGCCGTTACCACAGAAAACGTTAAAGATCTCAAACGATTACGAGATCAAACCTACGAAGTGATTAGCTCACTAGGAAACTTACACAGACCGGTGGAGCACTGGGATGATCTAGTCACCTTTTTGACCGTACGAAAATTAGACTCCATCTCACGTCGCGAATGGGAGATGAGAATCGGTGAAAAAACTACGTATCCTACGTATAAAGAAATTCACGCGTTTCTTGAGTACCGCGTTAGAGCTCTCGAGTCAATTCTTCCGCCGTCGAATAAAAAATCGAACAAACCGCAAGGTAATGGAAATTCGACTAAATCCCACTTATCCACCGCGTCGAAACTGTGCGAGTGTGATGAAACCCATCCGCTCCATAAATGCGAATCATTTCGCGCCAAATCAGTCGAACAACGACAAAAGATGGTCCGGGAAAACAATCTATGTACCAACTGTTTATCACCGGGACATCAACCAAAACAATGCCACAGCAAGTTCGTCTGTTATCACTGCAAAGGAAGGCATCATTCCTTATTACACAGTCAAAATACACAAAAGAAAGGGAAAAGTGAGAAATTGTCGTTTTCGCCTGGAGGTGCCTCGATTCCGAGTACCCCAGCTCACACTTCCACTCCTCAACAGACTGCTCCTCCAGCAAGTACTGAACCACTAGCCAGTACAAGTCAGCATGTAATATCCAACTTGCATGCAAGTGAACCAAAGGTTGCTCCGACTGCAGTGATGCTCGCGACTGCGTGGGTAAATGTTTCATCGTCCAAAGGACGAACTACAAAGGTAAGAGCGCTGCTGGACCAGGGCTCACAGTCGTCGTTTGTTACCGAGTCGATCGCTCAAACCCTAAGAGCACAACGCATAAAAGTACGTGCTCCGGTGACCGGTATCGGCGGCACTGACGCAGGCACTGGCCGAGCGTTAGTAAAACTTACTTTAACGTCATGCAACGGTACCAATGATGAAAAAATCCATTGCAGTGCAATCGTTTTCCAAAAATTAACCTCCTACGTGCCTCCACGATCGCAATGTTTAATGACCTGGAGACACTTAGAAGGCCTCGAGCTGGCGGATCCTGAGCCCAGCAGCGGCAATGCGATTCAGATGATTTTAGGAGCCGATATTTACGCAAACATCCTTCGTGAAGGATTAAAACGGGGACCAGTAGGGTCACCCGTCGCACAAAACACCGCGTTTGGCTGGATCCTATCCGGACCAACAACTAGCGGTACGTCGAATAACGTGACGGCGTTAACAGCGCTTCACGCTACCGAAAACTCGAATCTCGTAACGGAATTGCGACAATTCTGGGAACTCGAAGAAGTTCCAAACGTTTCCCCTCTCAGTGAGGAGGAAATTGCGTGTGAGAATCATTTCGCCGCGACGCGTACTAGGCTACCAGAAGGACGGTATAGTGTTAGGTTACCATTCAAAGGATCGACTCCTATCGCGATCGGATCCTCACACTTCACAGCTGAGAATTGGCTTGCCAAACTCACGCGCAAATTTATTCGTAACCCTGACATACTCGAGCCATACTACGACTTTATGACTGACTACCTAATCCTTAAACACATGGTACCTACCAAGTTCGGCGCTCCTGATTCGACACCTGCTGTGTACTTACCACATCACCTGGTCTTCAAGGACAGCAGCACAACAAAACTACGAGTGGTATTCAACGCGTCGAGTAACACGTCCAATGGTACGTCTCTCAACGACCATCTCATGGTAGGACCAAAACTCCAGTCGGATTTATCATCTACCATTCTCCGTTGGCGGCAACATAAATTCGCGTTGACCGCTGACATCACAAAAATGTACCGACAAATCGTAGTTGCTCCAGAAGACCAACGGTACCAGCAGATACTCTGGCGATTAACGCCAGAATCCCCAATCACGCCATACAAACTCGTTACCGTAACGTATGGCACCGCATCCGCACCTTTTCTTGCGATGCGAGTTCTCAAACAGTTGGCTGACGATGAGGAAAAACGATTCCCAAACGCCGCGACCATCGTTCGAAATAATTTCTATGTCGACGACGTACTGTTCGGAGCCAACGACGAGCCAACAGCATGCTCTCAACGCAACGAACTCGAAAAGTTGCTAATACGCGGAGGATTCAAGCTGCGAAAATGGATGTCAAGCCATGCTTCCCTGCTGACAGACATTCCAGAAGCCGATCTCGAAAAAACGAAAGTTCGAGAATTCGATTCGAAAGAATCTATCAAAATTCTTGGTATCGGTTGGGTACCAAATTCCGATTCCTTTTGCTTCAACGCAACCGCGCCGACACGCACAAAAAATACGAAACGATCGGTACTCTCAATAACAGCACAGCTCTTCGATCCATTAGGATGGTTATCCCCGATCATCATCTCTGCCAAAATTCTTATGCAAGAGTTATGGATTGCGGCACTAGGCTGGGATGATGAGCTACCCCAAGAACTCAACGACAAGTGGGACAACTACTGTGCGAAGCTACCTGATCTTCAAGGAATCTCGATCCCCCGATGGAATCATCTCGAATCCAACGCAACTGAATGTGAACTACACGGTTTCGCCGACGCCTCTACCCGAGCCTACGCAGCAGTTGTGTACTTACGCATTGCCACCCCCGAAGGTGACTCTAAAGTCAGCTTACTAGCCGCAAAAACGAAAGTCGCTCCAATCAAAACCATCAGCGTTCCACGACTTGAACTTTGCGCAGCTGCACTTTTAGCAAAACTTATTGCATTCGTCAAAGACGCAATGCAATTAAAATCCATTACAACATATGCTTGGACTGACTCGACAGTCGTTCTTGCATGGATCAAACAGCATCCCTCAATGTGGCCTACGTTTGTGGCCAATAGGGTTGCTACGATCCAATACACGCTTCCCGAGGTACCATGGAAACACGTGCCGACTGCACAAAACCCAGCAGATTGTGCGTCTCGTGGATTGACAGCACCTGAAATTCTCGCTCATCCTCTGTGGTGGCAAGGACCACCTTGGTTAAAGTCATCCCAAGCAAAATGGCCACGTGCTCCGCCGTCGCTATCAAAAGTAACTCTCGCGGAAGCAGCTACAACAATAAAGTCGCACATCGCCGTTGATAAAATTCTTCACTGGGAAATCTACTCAGACATTTCATCATGGAAAAAACTGGCACGCGTCACTGCGTACTGTAAACGCTTTATCGACCGATGCAGACGACTCAACAATTCAACTGAACTACGCCTCACCGGCAAAGAAATCCTCTCCGCACAAATGTTCTGGATCAATGACGCTCAGCGTGAAAAATTCTCCGCTGAGATTCAAGCGCTCAACCAGGGAAACCCGCTTCCTCGAAACTCTCAGTTGCGCAGTCTCACTCCGTTTCTTGACGACCAGGGTACCCTACGTGTCGGAGGACGCTTGGAGCGTGCAGAGGTACCATTCGAAGAAAAACATCCTGCAATTCTTCCGCAACATCGCATCACGCAACTCATCGTTGAGGATGCACACGCGCGATGCCTCCATGGAGGACCGCAGCTCACGATCAGTATCGTACGCCAAAACTATTGGATCATCGGACATCGACCGTTCGTACGAAATTTGATTCGAAAGTGTGTACCATGCGTACGCGAACGAGCAAAAACCCCATCACAAATGATGGGAAATTTACCAAAAGCACGAGTCAACCAGCACCGTGCATTCCAGCACACCGGACTCGATTATGCCGGACCATTCCTCGTCCGAACAAGCAAAGGACGCGGACAGAAAGCACATAAAGCTTATCTAGCTTTGTTTGTATGCATGTCTACGCGAGCCGTGCACCTTGAACTCGTTTCCGACTACACAACCGACGCTTTTCTCGCTGCGTACCGACGCTTTACATCACGTCGTGGACTACCTTCCGACTTATACAGCGACAACGGAACGACGTTTCAGGGTGCTGAAAAGGAGCTGCAAAACGCTTTCAAAACGGCAGTTTCCGACATCGATCTCGGAAATTTCATCGCTACCGATCGAACTACATGGCATTTTATACCACCTGGAGCTCCACACTTCGGTGGACTCTGGGAAGCCGGTGTAAAATGCGCCAAATACCATCTCAAGCGCGTTCTCGGTACCCAAACATTAACGTACGAGGAATTCAACACCCTGATAACACAGATCGAGGCGTGTTTAAACTCAAGACCTATCGGGCCAAACCTCACTGATACGTGCGAATTCGCAGCACTTACTCCGGGACATCTACTCATCGGAGCACCACTGTTAGCGGTACCAGAACCATCTCTGCTTCAACTGAACGAGAATCGCTTATCAAGATGGCAACTCATCCAACGAACCGTTGAAGACTTTTGGAAGCGGTGGTCAGTGGAATATCTCCACTCTCTACAGATCCGCACCAAATGGAAAACTGAACAAGCCAACCTCGCGTCTGGAAATATTGTACTAATACGAAACAACAACCTACCACCTTCGAAATGGTTGCTTGGGAGAGTCGTCGAGATTCATCCAGGATCAGACAACCGCGTACGAGTAGTCACAATCCGAACTGCTCAAACGACGCTAAAAAGGCCGATTTCCCAGATCTGCGTACTACCCGTCGATCCAGTCGAGTCTGATCCACCTTTGAACTCTCTCCTTGACACTATTGACACTCCTGACACAACGAATTCCGCTGAGTTTCATGATTGCGACCCGATTGACAGTTCTTCCCCAACAACGGATACATAAACAACCTCGAACGAGCACCTTCAGTTGGTTTTCCTGTCTCGCGGCGAAATGATGCTCACACTCCGATCACGTAGATTACTTCGCGATTAAGATAGTCATGTCCCATACTCGATGTCAAGTGACTACAGTGCTACAAAAAAAGTGAACCAGTGTCATTACGCTTTTCCATCGACAAAAGACAAAACCTCCGAACTCCCCCGCGCGTGTGTCCACGGCGGGCGGTAACCTGTGAATAGTTGTAAATAGTAGACCTAAGCATCACTTTCTTTGTTACCATCAAATTCAACAAATGCATCTAATGCACCCGAGTCAGTCATGGCGGGCGGCGCTTCACGCCAACCAGTCTATTGACAGCCGACACATTTCGTCCTCCCAGTCGAGGCGGGCGGAATGTTCACGCCACAGCATTTACCCAGTAGACTAAAAGAAAGATCTATATCTATAGCTAAATATACATACGCCGACACAATTATGTCTTTGTATTCATTCTTTGCCTTCAAGAAATATCTAATATTATTGCAACATATTATTATAAGTCACCATTTATTAATTTCGAATCTCTCGGGGTATAATTATTCTATTTAATTGAGCCGATTTATACCAATAGCTTTATTCTGCAATACGAATCTTTGAATAAACCGCATTAAGATAATGGTAAAGTGACGCATGCGTCACAGTTTAAGCTGGCACACGAGGCGCGGCGGGCCTTTCGACCGAAGCAGCCAATCGGAAGCCGCTCGTGTCCAGTAGGGCCAACACACACAAAGAATAGGCAATTAATGTTAACGTGATGTGCTCGGTCGATAACAAAAACTGTAAAGCGTTATACTTGGCCACAATTGATGTTTCATACAAAGGACGAGAAGTACTGACTGCGTTTTAGCAGTATACAGATAGTACTTCTCGTCTTTTATTTTTTAAATTAACCGTGGCGGAAAATAACACTTCGGTAAAGTTCAGCTATCTCACTCGCACTTATGACGATCTGAGAGAGACAGATGGTGTGTAACACATTACCTTAAATATAATAAATTACGTAAAGGGTTCGAGGTATAAGTCAAGACGTAGTATCACAATCGTATTTCGAAGTATTGAAATAGGAATATGTTCACGCCACAGCATTTACCCAGTAGACTAAAAGAAAGATCTATATCTATAGCTATTGCGTTACGCGTACCACCGGTTCAAGCACGAACGCAGAGAGTCGATCGGTAGACGGTCCGGAGAGAGACAGTCCGTTACGCGGCTAGCTCTCTCACTCTTACTCTGTCTCACGCAGTTGTCTCCGTGATTTTCGACGATAAGACACGTTGTACGAGCAGCTATCTTTTCACGCGCTAATTTGCATAATTTTGTAATCGGGAATTTACGACTCACGGTTACATTAATCGATCGAATTCTTTGCAGTATTGTGACCCGGTTAATACAGTGAACTGTATACGATCTGTATTTTCGGTATTAATCAGAAATTGTTGAATAAAGAAGGTGATTTTTACATAAAGTTCTACACAGTGTCCATCATATTTCTTTCATCGAGCGATCCGAACCCTCCTTCGCCCACGATCATTTCGTGGTACCATTCAACGATAAAATCCTTCGCTGAATTGGTATTAATCCTATTCGGTAATTGTGTGACGTTTAGCGAAGGCGCGCACAGAATATAAATCTTGTATTGAGAATTTACTGCCAGACTATATGGGTACGGTTTAGTACATTTCCGAAGTATAACGTGTAGTCCAGTATACCAAACTTAATACTTCGTTATTAAATACTATTTTAATGCTTCAAAATATTAATTCAATACTTCGAAATACGTTTAGATTTTAAACGACATTCCTTATTCCTCATTCCAATTAGGGTCCCTGCACACGCAACGTGGCCCGCGACTCTCGTCTAGTGGCACATGCCGTCGTCAGATAGCGATGGCCAAAAAAAGGAGAAGAAGAAGAAGACTCTCTGCTAGCTTGACAACATGATAGCAGAACATCGTATAAGTTTACAAAATCGACCTGTTTCGTTACCTAGGACTTAAGTGGTTTTATTTGCTTTCGAACCATATATAATTGAACCTCAAATTGTGAGCGGAAATATATATATATTTTTTTTTTCTTTTTTTTTCAAACTCTATTACAAGAAAAAAAGCCCCAAAATGGATTCACGATGAACTAAAATTTAGTGCTCATTAAGTGCTAATTGCTTGCCAAATTTATAATTTTCGTGCTATTTTACTTTTTTCAATAATCGAATTAAAAAATTCCTCTCCTAGCTTGACGTCAAATTATTTACGTCAAATTTACGTCAAACCGTAATAATGGGATTACATGGAAATTAAGTGCTTTTTATGTGCTCTCCGAATATCTAAGAAAAAATCGCCTACATCATGTATTTTTCGAAATACCACCACTAACAAACTCAAGACACCGTGAAAAACCAACGTGGTCTATTTTTTCGATATCATAGAATTAAAATACACAGGAATTATGTGCTTTTTATGTGCTCTCCGAATATCCAAAAAAAAATCCCCCACATCGAGTATTTTTCGAAATACCAACCCTAACAAACTCAAGACACCCTGAAAAACCAACTTGGTCTATTTTTTCGATATCATAGAATTAAAATACAAAAGAATTATGTGCTTTTTATGTGCTCTTCGAATATCTAAAAAAAATCCCTCACATCGAGTATTTTTCAAAATACCACCCCTAACAAACTCGAAACACCCTGAAAAACCAACGGTGTCTATTTTTTCGCTATCATAGAATTAAAATATACAGGAATTATGTGCTTTATATGTGCTCTCCGAATATCCAAAAAAAATCCCCCACATCGAGTATTTTTCAAAATACCACCCCTAACAAACTCGAAACACCCTGAAAAACCAACGGGGTCTATTTTTTCGATATCATAGAATTAAAATACACAGAAATTATGTGCTTTTTATGTGCTCTCCGAAGATTAAAAAAAAATCCCCACATCGAGTATTTTTCGACATACCAACCCTAACAAACTCAAGACACCCTGAAAAACAAACTTGGTCTATTTTTTCGATATCATGGAATTAAAATACACAGGAATTATGTGCTTTTTATGTGCTCTACGAATAAAAAAATATCCTTCACATCGAGTATTTTTTGAAATACCACCCTTAACAAACTCGAGACACCCTGAAAAACCAAGGTGGTCTATTTTTTCGATATCGTAGAATTAAAATAGAAAAAAAAATGCTCTGCTAGCTTTATAACAAGCTAGCAGAGCATTTTTTATATCGATTTTCCAACAAAAAAAATAGCACAACATGTTTTAATTTTGGATGAAATTAGCACATAAACAGCACATAATTCCTGTACATTTTAATTCTATAATATCGAAAAAATAGACCACCTTGGTTTTTCAGGGTGTCTCGAGTTTGTTAGGGGTGGTATTTCGAAAAATACTCGATGTGGGGGATTTTTTTTTCAAATATTCGGAGAGCACATAAAAAGCACATAATTCCTGTGTATTTTAATTCTATGATATCGAAAAACACACCACGTTGGTTTTTCAGGGTGTCTCGAGTTTGTTAGGGGTGGTATTTCGAAAAATACACGATGTGGAGGATTTTTTTTTAAATATTCAGAGAGCACATAAAAAGCACATAATTCCTGTGTATTTTAATTCTACGATATCGAAAAAATAGACCCCGTTGGTTTTTCAGGGTGTTTCGAGTTTGTTAGGGGTGGTATTTTGAAAAATACTCGATGTGGGGGATTTTTTTTTGGATATTCGAAGAGCACAGAAAAAGCACATAATTCCTTTGTATTTTAATTCTATGATATCGAAAAAATAGACCAAGTTGGTTTTTCAGGGTGTTTCGATTTTGTTAGGGGTGGTATTTCGAAAAATACTCGATGTGGGGGATTTTTTTTTGGATTTTCGAAGAGCACATAAAAAGCACATAATTCCTGTGTATTTTAATTCTATGATACCGAAAAAATAGACCACGTTGGTTTTTCAGGGTGTTTCGAGTTTGTTAGGGGTGGTATTTCGAAAAATACTCGATGTGGGGCATTTTTTTTGGATATTCGAAGAGCACATAAAAAGCACATAATTCCTACGTATCTTAATTCTATGATATCGAAAAAATAGACCAAGTTGGTTTTTCAGGGTGTTTCGATTTTGTTAGGGGTGGTATTTCGAAAAATACTCGATGTGGGGGATTTTTTTTTTGGATTTTCGAAGAGCACATAAAAAGCACATAATTCCTGTGTATTTTAATTGTATGATATCGAAAAAATAGACCACGTTGGTTTTTCAGGGTGTTTCGATTTCTTTAGGGGTGGTATTTCGAAAAATACTCGATGTGGGGGATTTTTTTTTGGATTTTCGAGGAGCACATAAAGGAGCACATCCGGGACTCCATCTCTAGAATGTCGGTGGGACTCGATCGATCGGGCCCGGACTCCCGCCGGGACTCCATCCGGAATCCCAAGAGCCCTCCCGGACGCCCGCCCGGACTCCAACCGGAACTTCATCTCTATAATCTCGGCGGGACTCGATCGATCCGGCCCGGACTCCCGCTTAAAAGAGTGTGAAATTTATTTCAAATTTGAATTAGCTACATTTTTTCAAATTGAAAATATTTTTAGCCCAAATTTAAGCAACTGCAAAAATTCTCAAACATCTCGTATCAAATATAACGGTTTTCGATATCAGAGCCAGAATAGGCCGAGACTTGATTCTATTTTTTTCAGTTTGTTGCGCCCCCAAATACAGAGGCTCGTATCTCCGAAGCTATAAGAGCTACACGAATGAAACTTTGGGGTCTTAACATTTCCGGACGATTGTCTGTAATATAAGACCACTTTTAACCCAGTGGGACGCTTAGTGATGTTGCGCCCCAAATTTTCACTGAAATTCTATTTTTTAAATATTCGAAAATAATTCGAATGATAATTATTTTCGTATATTAAAATCAAGCAGTCGAACGATTCTGAACGAATTTGCCTGCTGACTCAGGTCTGAGTCAGTATCGAAGGATCGCGAGCAATAAATGCATACGCACCGATTTTGGGTGAATGGCTGAAAATCACGGTAATTCACGTCAGTCTTAACGGAATATTCGAAGCGAACGGTTGAGCTCGAGTTAGAGACTCGAACAATTATAAGAACCCTTGTAATTTCAAGCAGTAATTTGTGATAACAAATATTTTAATTCAATAAATATCTTTTTAATTGGCAATCGCGTGGATTCTAATTCCTTAATCGGTAAAGATACCTTTATATTAAAATTCCCTTCCCACGACGACTTGATCACTCGTCGCCTTTCGAGCAAAATAAAAATAAAAAAAATTAACAAATAACATATTTATAATATGGAATGACATTCAAACCTCTGAAAACCGAAAATAATTCACTATAACTATACCGTCGGTAGAACATTATTATATGAAGTATTTTTTTTCGGTTCAGACACTTTTTTTCGGGCATCTCAGATCTGCCGCATAATTGGTCATATCAAAGTACCTCTAAAAGGCACTCTATGTGAATTTTTCCAGATTTTTTAATACAATAATTTTTTTTAAACCTCATTTTTTTTTAAGTGAAGATATCTCGGAAACTTGAAGTTAGTGAAAAAAATGATGAATAGAACATTCAAAATAATTATCACGTTCTGATAACACCGATTTTTTACCGAAAAACGGGGGTTATTTTTTTAAATTCAAAAACGGATATTTCTTTTGTGCTGAGAAAATTGCAGAGTATTCCATGCACTGTAAAAAATATTCGCGTTTTTCCGATACAAACGCGTATGAATTTTGTAAAACTCGGTATAGGAAATCGAAATTAAGATGGTTGCATAGTAAATTTAATACAGACAAATGAATTTCGATAATCCAATGATTGGAAATTGAAACACATGATTATCAAATCATTAATTACTAAATTAGTACAGGAAAATCGATATGCATTTTTGGAATTTTCGTACCAGATTTGAAATTTAATATACATTGTCGCATTGAATGTAAGATCAAAGTTACTCAAATTTCAGTTACTGATATTGAAAGATACCAAGCAAAGTATTTGCAATTTTATCCACATGGGTGTATTACTTTTTGCAAAATGTTTGTGTTCCTGCAACACAAAAGTGTGAGAAATTTACAAAACTCGCTGTAGGAAATAAACATTAATATAGTTGCATAGTAAATTTAGTATGTGTCTATGAATGTTACCAATCCGGTGATGTAAAATTACAACACATGGTTACTAAATCAATCATTACTAAAATAGTACATGAAAATCACAATATATTTTTGGAATTTTAGTGACTGATTTGAAATTTAATACACATTTTCCAATAACGAAAAAACCCGCTAACATTTATCATTTAGCATCGACTTCTGATAAGTTACTCGAGATTTTCAAAAACGATTTCTTTTACACACTGGAGCATTTCGCGCTTCTATTGCGGTAAATGTATGTTCGATTTATGTTTGCTGCTATACCTGCATAGGTCTGTGGATATACTTTTTTCGAAAATCCGGATACCTGAGCCTCTTCGTGAGAAAAAGATTCCGTTCATCCAAAAATTATGTTCACTTCAAAATATTTCCAACCCACTTCGCGCTCTGATTGCAATCAAATGAATATTTTGTTATGTCAATTATAAGTATGCTTGAAAGAATAATAGTTTTACAACACTTATGCCATTTAGATATCCAAAATTGCTAAGTCGTTGATAGCGTAGTCGGTAGCGTGTGTGTGTTGTTAAGTACTTAGGTAGGCAGGTCATAGGTTCATACCCCAGTGTAATCGAAAAATTTTCTGTGGCAAAAACCAATATCCAATAATTTCTGATGCATATTTGCAATTTTGTAAAGACATTCAGTGCACAAGTATGGTGTGAGATCAAAAGTAAAATTTTTCACTTGGCGTAGCTTTCAGACCAAACCGGTGAACCAATTTAAATGTTCGATGTCTTATTTTATCTGTCGAAGAGTGCATTCTGTATTTAATATAGCGATTTTTGATGCAGTGAAAATTAGATTTACTGTAACCAATTATTTAGTGAGTTTTTAATAGAGAGATTTATTTATACAATTAAAATCATAGCTTTGTCATAAAGAACTGAAATAAAAATTCCTATATTCAATCCAGAATGCACTCTTCGACAGATAAAATAAGACATTGAGCACTAGAATTCGTTCACTGGTTTGGCCTGAAACCTACAAGTGAAAAATTTTACTTTTTACCTTACACCATTTTGGTGCACTGTATGTCTTTATTAAATTGCAGAATTATAATGCTCATTACGTATTTAATAAGGATTTTTAAGATTTTTTAAAAGAATTTACACAATTTTTTTTCTTATGACCTTTTTTAGGTGACTGCCCTGGTAAAAATAAATGATAGAAAACTATTATAAAAAATCTTATCGTTCAAAATACAGACCTTGGTTCACAAATTTACAAAGTACTATGATTTCTTCTATATCCCATAATATTATTATAAATTATATAATTTTTCTATTAAATTATATAATAAAAATATATGATCGTAGAAAAAATATTAATAATATTACATGTTTCAATAAAAAAAGGTTTCATTCACAAATCTTTGTATTCAAATATTTATTATATTCAAGATTCATTATGATAGACTTTCTATAGCTATGAACCGAAGAGAAGAAATACGAGTCAATCAGCATGAAATTATTATACATGAATGATGGAAAACTGTTTCATTTATATCAGGGTTTTCCGATAGACTGTAAAAATTCTTTTAGTCTTAACACATACAATCCACCCAAAAATGTTTTTTCAAAACAAAAATGGTACGCCAAGTATTAAAAGTGTAACCATCCCATTAAAAAAATCACTTGAAAACAAAAAGTTCTTCTCTGAAGAATGTTTCGCAAAAAAAAATTTATTTCAAAAATATTAAACCGAATCCTATTAGCCAAGTCAAACCCCTTGCTAGATATTCAACAGATGAAGATGTTTTTCTACAAAAAACTTGGCGTGTCTGCGACTGAAGCATGATCTGAAAGTCACTGTGGTCGTTTTTCCATTTGTTTTCTAAAATCACAAGCATCGTCAAATGAAAAAGCATTAGAAGTGGCTTTCAGATCAAGCCGTCAATGGATTTTGGTTTTCGATTCACTGCATACTCCCTGCATCAATAACTATAATTGATTGACCGGCTTGGTCAAAGAGCCACTGCGAGTAGTTTTTAAATTAAACACTGCAGTTAAGAAAGTCTTTTTTTTATTATAAGGATAAGGACAATTCTCTTCTTCATAGAAGACATTTTTTAAAATAATTCTCTCCTTTCAGGTTGGATCCAAATGATTTTTTGTAAACGGACCAGCTGATTGGGTCAACTGGTTGCTTCAAAACCAAGTTAAGTCTCATTCTCCTCGCAGTTACACTGCACACCAATTAAGCAGAGCAATTTTTTAAAAAATGTTTAAATTTTTTTAAAGATCTATGTCAGTATTATTCTGACATTTTATGTTCTTGTCTATAGACTCTGTTATAAGGATCTTTTAAAAAAAAACTGCTGCTTTTAATTGATGTGCAGTGCAACTGCAAATAGAATGAGATCTAGCGAAGGCCAATCCTCGAAGCAGTGTTCTCTGGATCATGCGCACTGTGTAAAACTCATTAATCTAGTTTCAAAGTAACTGGTTGACCAAATTGGCTAGTCAATTTTCAATAAAATCCTTTGGTGTCATCATGAAGGGAGGACATTATCTAGAATTTTTTCTTCGCTGAGGGAAAACAGTGTCCTTATGAGCAAATAAAACTTTTTTTACTCACTCGTCCCCCGTAAGGACCATTGAAAAAAAGTGCTCCGCTTGAGTGGTGTGTAGTGTAACTGCGAAGAGTATGTGACCTAGCGAATACCAATCCTTGGAGCAGTCTTCTCTGGATCATGGATACAGTGTAAAAACTGATGAATTTGGTTTCTATGCAGCCAGTTGACCCAATTGGTTGGTCCACTTATAAAAAATCTTTCAGGTTTATCCTGAAAAGAAGTCATTATTTTTTATCTTTTCTTTGCTGAAAGGAAGAGTGATCCTTATAATAAAAAACATACTTTTTTGGCTGCAGCATGGAATAAACAAACACTGGAAGGGGCTTTCAGATCAAGCCGGACAATGAATTTGTAAATGACAGCCTAATCGGTTGCTCTATTTACAAAAAAATCCTTCGGGCTTATTCTGAAGGGAGGGTATTATTCTTTATTTTTCCCTCGGTGAGAGCGAGAGTGGTCTTCATGTAAAAAAATACTTTTTTGACTGAATGTTCCACTTATGTATAATTGAAAATTTAAAAGTAAATATTGTCTTTGTATTTTGTACTTACTTATTGATATCTATTGTCGTTATCTCACGATTTATTGCAAGGTTATCCATGTAGCGCAAAGTCAAAACTATGTGTGCACACATCGAAACAGATTTGTCCGATCGCATATACGTGTGCATACGTGTGAATAAAAATGCACAGATAACACAACTGGTGGCGCCGGACGCCCGCAGCGGCAGCCCGAAGAAGTTGCGGCGATCATCTGCTAACCGGCTCGCAATTATAGTAGACACAAGAACAGTCTGCTGAAAACTTGTATTTTTGTTCTGAATTAGTATTTTTATTCTCAATTAGAAACTAATTGCAATTATTTTGCAATTATTATAATATTTGTAATGTTTGGTATCATCGTCTCGAGCTGAATATATATAGGGGGGATTCCACGGGACTTTCGCCACCCCCCAAAAAAAAAAATCTCAAATTTCATCTAAAAATCAGGTTCAGCGGTGTCTATTGATGGACCAAATTTGAAAATTCTAAAAAAATAGTGACCGGAATATGCAAATTTTTTTGTTTTTTATCGTTTTTCATTTAATCTGCAATATCTCAGAAACTATTGATCGTATCGAAATCATTAAAAGACGAAAATGTGCATTTTTTTTATGGCCAACAAGAAAAAAATATATTCTAAATTAATTGCTTAATTTCAGGTCACATTTTATGGAAGAAACAACAAAATTATTTTTTTTTATGGTTGGACTTCAGATTTTTTCATCGGACAAATTGCCTCGGAATCTTTGAGTGATCGCCGAATTTTGAGTATTTTTTTTTTCATGGGATGGCCCAATGCTGTGAGGTTACAGCAATTTGAATGTTTTTAATATATAAAAAAATCCATATTCAAAATTAAAATTAATTAAAATGGTTGAACTTCGGATTTTTTCATCGGACCAATTGCCTCGAAATCTTTGAGTGATCGCCGAATTTTGAGTATTTTTTTTTTCATGGGATGGCTTAATTCTGTGACGTTACAGCAATATGCATTTTTTTAAATACATTTAAAAAATTCAAATTGCTGTAAGATCCACAGCATTGGGCCATCCCATGAGAAAAAAATACTCAAAATTCGGCGATCACTCAAAGATTTCGAGGCAATTTGTCCGATGGAAAAATCCGAAGTCCAACCATTTTAATTAATTTTAATTTTGAACATGGATTTTTTTTATATATTAAAAACATTCAAATTGCTGTAACGTCACAGCATTTGGCCATCCCATGAAAAAAAAAATACTCAAAATTCGGCGATCACTCAAAGATTCCGAGGCAATTTGTCCGATGAAAAAATCTGAAGTCCAACCATAAAAAAATAATAATTTTGTTGTTTTTTCCATAAAATGTGACCTGAAATTAAACAATTAATTTTGAATATATTTTTTTTCTTCTTGGCAATAAAAAAATGCACATTTTCGTCTTTTAATGATTTCGATACGATCAATAGTTTCTTAGATATTACAGATTAAATGAAAAATGATAAAAAACGGAAAAATTTGCATATCCGGTCAAATATTTTTTTAGAATTTTGAAATTTGGTCCATCAATAGACACCATTGAATCTGGTTTTAGAAAAAATTTGAGATTTTTTTTTTTTCAGGGTGGCGAAAGTCCCGTGGAATCCCCCATAGATATAGTAGCGTATGCTCATTCATAATAATTTTGACTTTGTGCTACATGGATAACCTTGCAATAAATCGTGAGATAACGACAATAAATATCAATAAGTAAGTACAAAATACAAAGACACTATTTACTTTTAAATTTTCAATTATACATAAGTGGAACATTCAGTCAAAAAGGTATTTTTTTACATGAAGACCACTCTCGCTCTCACCGAGGGAAAAATAAAAAAATAATACTCTCCCTTCAGAATAAACCCGAAGGATGTTTTTGTAAATAAAGCAACCGATTAGGCTGTCATTTACGAATTCATTGTCCGGCTTGCTCTGAAAGCCCTTTCGAGTGCTTGTTTATTCCATGCTGCAACCAAAAAAGTATTTTTTTATTATAAGGATCACGCTCCCCTTCAGCGAAGAAAAGATAAAAAATAATGACTTCTTTTCAGGATAAACCTGAAGGATTTTTTATAAGTGGACCAACCAATTGGATCAACTGGCTGCGTAGAAACCAAATTCATCAGTTCTTACACTGTATCCATGATCCAGAGAAGACTGCTCCAAGGATTGGTATTCGCTAGGTCACTTACTCTTCGCAGTTACACTACACACCACTCAAGCGGAGCACTTTATTTCAATGGTCCTTACAGGGGACGAGTGAGTAAAAAAAAATTTATTTGCTCATAAGGACACTGTTTTCCCTCGGCGAAGAAAAAATTCTAAATAATGTCCTCCCGTCATGATGACAACGAAGAATTTTGTTGAAAATTGACCAGCCAATTTCGTCAACCAGTTACTTTGAACCTAAGTAGAAGAGGCCCACGATCGCGAGACAGAAGGGGCGTGGCCTAGTGGCGCCAGGCGCCAGAGGGGGCGTGGCCTAGTGGCGCCATAAAGGGGGTGTGGTGGGGGTAGCCCCTCCCCCTCCCTAGAATGCCTTCCTCCCCTCCCTTGAGTGCCCTCCCTCCCAGACAAGCCCTCTAATTGTCCCTCCCTCTTCCCACCCGGTCCCTCCCTTAAGTGCCCACCCTCCCATACAAGTCCTTTAATTGTCCCTCCCCCCTTTCCACCCCTTAACGAGAGAACGACTGTGATTCGTCTCTATACTTGTCCACCACCCCCTCCTTGTACGTGTGTCGTGTTAACTTACCCCTACAAGACCTCTAATTGACCCTCCCTCTTCCCACCCCTTAACGAGAGAACGACTGTGATTCGTCTCTATACTTGTCCACCACCCCCTCCCTGTATTTGTGTCGTGTTAACTTACCCCTCTTCTCCTCCCTTTTGTTTCCGCCCGCGCTGTGGACCAAGATCGCGAAAGCACCACGTGCTTCGTGCATTCTGCTGGGGTCCGAAAATCGACAGTGGTGCCGCCGGTGAGCGTCGCCGTAAGTCCCGAGCGGTGGCCCGGGATCGCGAGAGACTACGTGCCCTCGGCGCTCCGCCGCGTGTCTGACTGAGAGGCGTCGTGCTCTCATCGCTCCGCTGTGGGTCCGACTGAGAGTCGACGGTGGCGCCGCCGGTGAGTCTCATCTGAAGTCCCAGCCGGTGGCCCAAGATCGCGAGAGACGGCGTGCTCTCGGCGCTCCGCCGTGGGTCCGACTGAGAGTCGATGGTGGCGCCGCCGGTGAGCGTCGCCGGAAGTCCCAAGCGGTGGCCCAAGATCGCGAGAGGCGGTGTGTGCTCAGCGCTCCGTCGCGTGTCCGACTGAGAGGCGGCGGTGGCGCCACCGGTGGTCGTTGTTGTAAGTCACGGCTGGTGGTCAAGGATCGCGAGAGACCCGTGTGCTCCGTGGTATCCGACTGCCCGTCTACAGTGGCGACGCACGTGAGAGTGATATCAAATAGCGCACGCGACCGCGAGAACCCCCACCCGCCGCGACCCCCTCCCACAGCGCTCCCACCTTCACCCACCAGCGCGAGATGGTCGGCGCGTCCGTATACTCGTTCTTCTCGCGCTTTTTCATGCTTATTCTAATGTCTATGAGAAATGGATTTTTTAAAATAAATTAACACTTACATATTTATAAATTTGTTTATTTAAATATTGTTTATATGTTTACAATATTTTTTTGAAGACGCCTCCTGAGTTCGTTGCTTGGCATCCATTGCATTTTCTGCGTTGTGGTGGTGGCGGGCCATCGATGTAGTCCCTCAAAGTTGCTGTCTTGTAGTGTAAATAACATGGCAGGTATGAAGAGACTTCGCGATCGGCTTTGAGATGTTCAGGTAGTTTTTCCCACAAAACAGATATATGTCGCCCCCAGTGTTTCAATAGCAGCGGTTTTGGGATATACTCCAGCTCGGATTTGGTGAGTTCCCAAGGATCCTTGGAGCAGTCGATTATCAGTATGCCGTCGATGGTCTCCATGGTCATAGGTGTTGGAGAGAGAGAGAGAGAGAGAGAGAGAGAGAGAGAGAGAGAGAGAGAGAGAGAGAGAGAGAGAGAGAGAGAGAGAGAGAGAGAGAGAGAGAGATCCTCTGAGATGATGGTTCCAGGAGTGTTTCTTCACGACTGACCTATCTCAACGGTGATCGTCTGGTTATATGTAGATGATTCACATGTCTTGGGGAAATGGGTGGGGTAAAAGGTTTCGAATGATAACAGTCACACAAGAAATACTTTTTCCAGTTTTTATGGCCTATCTCAACGGTGGTCGTCTGGTTATGTATAGATGATTCACGCGTCTTCGGAAATGAGGGGGCGGTGAGAGGTTTCGAATGATAACAATTACACAGGAAATACGTTTTTCAGCTTTATTCATTATTATTTACAAGTAGCAGCCAAATCTTGCAGTACAAGTTTGTATACATGAGATTTTTTTTCTTCTTCTGTTACATATACCGCCGCCGCTTATATTACGTTTTGTATTTTTTACAAATTTCTTCTGTTTATTTGTCCTCGCTCGAGAAGAATATTTCAGTCGTTTGTAGTAACGTGCGACGATGCGATCATTCTTCAACTTGTTTGCAGAAAAATTGTTGCAAAAAGCTTCCAGAGTATAACCCCGACACATATAATCAAGAAACATAAGGCAGTATTCACCACACACTCGTGACTTGATGGCTTGCAGCGGGGTTGTATTCCATTCGTAGGTTCTTGTGTTTCTGCGTAGACGGTTATGGTGCTGGTTGACGAGTGGGGGTAATCCATAACTATCGAAAAAGATACCGTGTCCATTTTCGTCAACGTACACTGCAACCCAATGTCTACCAGGCTGACTGTGCTCGTCGGTGTTTAACACCAATGCTGTAGGTCTAGACCAGCGACTCGGGATGCGATCTGCCGGGAAGACTCCTTTCGTCTGAGCAGATATTAGTTGTAGAGCCTCGGATATTTGTAGACTGTTCATTATTCTTCTTTTGCTGTTTAGCTTGCGATTGACGTCGTCGGTGCTGTTGATTATAACTGCGCGGCGGAGGTGTCAGTCGGATCGGTGTGTCGGGCCTTGGTGGTGGTGAGAATCGCGTATCTTTTGTTCGGAAAAGAGCCACTATCTCGTCGTTAACTGGCTCTGTTCCCGCGTACGTGTTTGCCTCATGACTGCCGCTCGAGAGTGTGACATCCTTGAATATATACTCTCTACTACAGAGTATATTTTTATTCTCCATTACCATCTCGTTGCTCGTATCCGACATTGTTTTTTTCTCAATGTTTGTTGGCGTGGATGTAGCGATAGGCTCTGAATAAATCGGGCTGATGGCGTCGAGTTCTGTAAAGTTTAGCCAGGAGCGTATTTTTGCTACGTTGTTTAGAGCACACGTTGCAGCATTTTCTTTCAAAACACCATGATGAATGCAATATGTTTTATTGACGGGCATGTTTTTGAATGAAGGCCCACCAAACTCCTCGAGATTAATAATTTCGCGTCCCAACACATCACGTAACAGTTCAGCTTTTTGTGCACCACGAGTGTAAATACGTAAAGCATATCGACACATGCCACGTAGTTTAGCGTAGACTTTTTTCAGCGGCGTGTCGCCGTCGACCCATTCCAATCCATGATGGTAACACGTGAGATTATTATTGCTTGCTCGAATGTGTTTAGGTAGCTCCCCAAAGTCGTAGGGTTGTTCGATAAGCCAGTGTCCATAATGTTCGTCGTGGATTGAAGTAACTGCTACCTCCTTAGGTAGAAATTCACCAACCATACCATAGAGAGCTTGAATATCTATTATGATTGCCATGATGAGAGTTTTTTCGAAGACTGATGCTGAGTGTCTCAGCGAGTCGTTTAAATACCCCTTCAGCTACCACCACCACCACCACTACCGACGGCGCCGCGTCAGATACCAGGGTGGATACTGTATAGTTGAGCTGACTCATGCACTAAAATCGGTAATAACTTGTCGTGTTGAGTCTATTTCAATTACATTGTCATACTCTGCGTACATAAGACAATTCAACGTTGATGTCAGTGGTTGTTCAAAGCGTACTTCGATTCGTACACTGCCGTGTCTTATGAGATTCCAATGACTGAAGCATCCAGCAGACAAATCAGGTGTTAAATCAAAGGCGTGCAGACAGTAACCGTTAGGGTAGTCATCTCGGTCTATGTCCAATCCCTCGTTTTGAAAATGTATGCCAGTACCGCTGTATAGGGTCTGGTAGCTGTGAACCCACGTTTCGCTACCTGAAAACGTCGGTTGAAGAGGCTTACTAGGTACCTGCTGACCGTCAACGTAGAGAGATAGGAAATTTATTGAATTATGGTGAAAGTTAAACGGATTTAGCGATTTGCTACCGTTGAATGCCCGATTTTTCACAAAACCAACGATAATCCGTTTAGGCAATTGACCAAGAATAACATTGTCCAGAGTATCACCGATAATGCCACTATGCATGGTAAAAGCTTTAACCTCCACTCTCGTTATAGGATACTTTGCCGTAGCTTTAGCGAGCATTTTAGCGTGAGCGATCAGTACACCAGGTGCAATTTTTGCTCGTCGCACTAGTAGAGTAGCCTCGTTTATTTGTACGGTATGCGTCACTCCTGGTACAGACGACTCCATGAGACAAAAATCGTCTTTTGAGCGTACGAGTCGTAGACGTACTTCTACGCCATTTATCAGAAATTTATCCTGGTTAAAAACATCGCAGTGCAAGTGTCCAATCATGTCGATATTTTTTCCATTTTTTACATGCTTCTCGCGTACACCCAGGCCGTAATTTCGACTACCTGAAGTACCAGGTAGATCTTCAAACGAGCCAGCGGTGTCGGCGTACCACAGAGATGACGTTAGATGAGAATTTTTCGCCGCGGGTCCATAATTGAGCAGAGTTTCAATGTATGCTCTGTAGGGGTACGCGTTGTTGGGTGGTGCGACAAGTTTCTGATTGAAATATATATCCACTTGATTGAAAAGACTATGCAGAAAATTATTAACAGGTGCCACTTTGAATTCCGGTGTTCCAGTAGAGTTAACTTTTACATTTACTGCAATCATCGTATGCGCCAGATCCAGATATTCCTCCCCGTGGCCCGGTATAACAAATTCGATTGGTCCATCGTCCGAGAGGGACGAAACGGGTTTGTAGTGAACCCATTGTGATCCTTCTATAGCTGTTTGTGTTGGTGGTATAGTAAACAAGTCGAGCTCCGACTTCATACACTCGCAAGAGTGTGAGTGTAAAAAAGACATTGTTAAACACCAAAAATATCGTTCGTTTTACTCTTCTTCCTACGTTTCGTCAC
The DNA here is from genome assembly GCA_963970395.1 of Ephialtes manifestator. NCBI lineage: Eukaryota > Metazoa > Arthropoda > Insecta > Hymenoptera > Ichneumonidae > Ephialtes > Ephialtes manifestator. Next base: position 23,556,689 of record OZ019968.1, read on the forward strand.
GCGTTTGACTGTTTTACTGACCCTCTTCCTGCTTTTCCCTTTTTTTCTCTTGACAGTGGTTTTTCTTCTCTTCCTCTTCTTTATAACTCGTGATTTCTTCGAGATGGAGCCGCCGCTTTTCCTCTTTTTCGTGTGCGTGTGTGCGCGTCCAGTTAACGACTGCATCATTCTCCTTGTGCCTACTGTATTATATCCCGATCCGTTCATGAGAAGCGAAATTTTTTCATTGGCTTTTCGCTGTAAATTGTCACTGGATTCAACAACGCGCCGGCGCAACGACTCTTTAAACGGCTTTTTGTGGCCACTCACGTCCTCAAGTACGTGTAGGCCGGTACGTAGAGCCTCTTTTCCTATAGCTTTAGCACCCTTCTTCAGCAGTGGTAGTACACTCCTGAAGAGTCCTCCGAGAAAGCTGCCGATTCCGTGTCCGCGCTGATGAGGTGATCCAACATATATATTGTGTATACGTCCGTCAGCACCGCCACCGATCTGATTCTCGTAGTAAGCCGTATAATGAGTCACCATAGCTTCACTCTATCTGGGCAATCTGTCTTTCCAGAGAACTGTCGGGTTTAACGTTCCACACGTGAATGCCAGCTGTTTGCAATGAATCAGCTTTTATATTAGCGTCAAACATCGTTTTATGTAGCCGTAAAGTTTAGATTAATTTCAGTATATTCGTTAAATGTTACAATGTAAAATTACGTTGGATGTCTTTTCATGTGTCAGACTCTCTTAAAGTGAAGCGTGATCGTCAGTGTCCCGTACTCGAATGCGATAGGCTTGCCCAAATCATCTCTTACATCTATCTCGATAGAGTGAAAACAGTTGTTTATAAGAGGTATGTAATTCGGTGGTGAAAAATATTTCACTTGAGTTGTTCCGTATGTGTATTTTGCTGTATCCAAATTAACTATGCGTAGTAGCGTTGTTTGCGTATCTCCCACTGTATAGGGTACACAAATATCTGTGTATACAAAGAGCTGATCGGGTAGCCCCCGGTTTATACAAGCGGGTACGCTAGCCCGACGCGGTACACCTCGCTCCAAGCGTAGATTAATGGCTTGAGGAGTTTCCAAGTCGGCCTGCGGTAGCAAACGCTTTTCGAACCCCAATATTCGTTGTACTTTATGACTCATTTGTAGTACATTATCGGTGCACGTATTTTCCTTCATTATGTCAATAGCCACATAACCGTTTGCATTTTTTTCTTTTACAATTTGTATGCCAGCTTCACGTAGACCTTTTAAATGATTTATGTGAGACACAAGTTCCTCATGATCTTTGTATAATCCATATGGTACATGCCCCGCAACAGGTATTTCGGCATCGCAACGAGCCCATTTGATTTTCGTCTCCGACTCCTGGAGATGAGTCATCGTGCAGGGCACATGAATTTCCGCCAAGCCTACGCTCCATCGACCTTTCAGCGATATTTCCCGCTTGAGTTGAGTGGTAAAGTGTGTTGTTGTATTGTCCGGAAAATAGTTCATACTGCTGTTACTCGGTAGCACGAGAAAAAAATCATCTATGTCTTGCATTTTGATGTTTTTACGTGATGTTCTGAACGTTTGACGCGGGTATCCAAGAGTTGAATTTTGCTGGGTAACCCACCCAACTCACGAGAATTTGTTTTTTAGCACCGCGTCCTTTTGTCTGGAGCACTTGGTTGATTTTAAATGTTCGATCTTTGCTAGCACGATTTTCATGAACACGTGTCAATTCTTCGGGATAAAAGAAGCCTTCGATAGTTTCGCCTTCGAGATCGTTCAGTTCGTAAACACGCAGTCCTTGACGTTCAATAACTCTTTTGACACGAAAAATTTCTTCACTCCAATTTTTCTCGTAACCCTTCTCGAATGTACCTTTTGTTCTACTAATACGAACATGATCATCGACTTTGTATTTATACGTCGTGAAGCGTCTCTTTTCGCGTCTTTTCACAGCCGCATGCATCATATTATGCGATGCTGCGTCGGCATTGTACAATGTTACGGCTGCCGGTTGCATTTTAATTGTCGAATGTATCGCATGATTGTAAGCGTAAACAAATTGCTGCAGCACGTCAATGTAGCGATGTGTGTTTTTATGCGTGAAATAACGCCACATGCGTTCCTTCAGTGTTCGGTTAAAACGCTCGACAATAGACGCTTTTATGTCGGGATTACGAGCAACCCGAAATCGAATGTCATATTCTTTGAGAAATTTTTGGAGTTCACTACCGACGAATTCTTTGCCGCGATCTGTCTGTAGATATACAGGTTGACGACCATCACTTCGTTCGAAAATCCGTTTAAACGCTTTTGTCACTTCACGAACCGTTTTGTCCTGCAAGGGTTCGACCCATGCGTACTTGCTGAGTACGTCAATGACCATTAGCAGGTACGACACATTATCGTTGTAACTCTTTAATGAGCGTAGATCCACGAGGTCGGCTTCCCAAACATCGTCGATATTATTAACATTGTAGTAGAGTCGTGGAAAGAGACGCCGCACGGGTCTGTGCATAGTATAAGCGTCTTGCTGCGTAAGCCATTCATATACATCGTCTGCTTTATTTTTGCCTTTAATCAGTCGTCTAGCTCCGGTATAACCCGAAGGATTTGAAGCATCATAATATACTTTTTCGAATGACATGTTTGTTGGATTTTGCTTTAAAGTTTAATCCAGCGAGCAAATCCGCAACCAGAGAGGCTGCTTTTTCGTCGTCGTTTTGAAGGAGGCTCTTGATTTCTCATAACAGTATCGTCACTATCGCGCACATATTCAATATTGACATTACCGTCATTGTTGTCCTCGCTACGCGTAGTGCCGATCTCGGAATTTCTATGATTATTCCGCGTGCGCTTAGTTGCTGTAGTTTGTGCTATGTGCCATAAAGTTTCGTTCCCGACAAATTCTCGCGGTACACCACCAGCTCGAAGACTCGAGATGAACTGTATGCGTCCGTGCGGTTTTATACCTTTTCTAGATCTTACAGCATCATTCACAAGGTCCACAATATTGGAATTCGGGATGTATCTGTTGTTTATTGTGACAACGCCTTTGCTATCCCAACTCACGTTATTAGACTGAGTCGCGGTGGTACGAAGATATTCCACAAGCGACGTTGCTTTACGCTTATACGCTTTTGGTACGCTATTTATTATTATATCATCCTCTAGAGTTGGTTTTTGGGTTTTTTCGCGTTGCGGCGCTTCAGTTTTTACACCACTGTGAAATAGGAAGCGCTGTAACACCTGCATGTAATCTTTCCATTTACGTGAGTCATCGCCGCCGTACTTTGTCGATTTTAAAATCTTAAAAAGTTCAGCGTCTTGTCGCGAAAGTGCGTCACCAGGTGTCTGTACGGTTTTCTTCGGAGTTAGCAGATCCTCGATTTTACCGGCATGGCCAAAACCTGTCATAGGTTCTCGGTCGTCGGTATTGCTGCAGCACTGCTTGTTGTCGTCGTCGTCGGTAATCGGCACTAGAGCCATTTTCTTTGCGTACTCCATAGCTTCTCAGGAACTTCCTTCCCCGCCGCTGGCAAACAATCTACTGAACAGCGTCGAGATGATCGGTGCTAATAATAGTGGTAAAAACGCGCCACCACCTTTTTGAATTATTATACGTTTTTTAGCCTTCCAGTTGAAGCGTTTACGTCGACTACTAGCAACATCACTCCGGTTTATCATGCCACAAGCGGCGATTTGTCGAAGCACTTTTTTATATTTTTTCAGTCTGTTTTTAGCGCTACTTTTAATATCGAGCGAACCGTGTAAAATATTTACAACACACTCACAGATACATTTAATGAGTGCTTCATCAGCGGTTCGTAGTAGAGCTTTGCGTTGCTCCTTATTAGAATGATAGAGTGCATTCAGCATAGCGGTACATCGTTTATCAAAAGGCACTCTTCTCGCGCGATCTTTTTTTAAAAATTTTTTCGTCATACTTGTGTGCACGCAACGGCTATGCTCTTCTTACGATGTGCTATGATCTTTTGTGTACTGTTGACTGATGCCCTCGTACACATGTGCTCGCCTTTTAAATACGGTGTCTCGAGTTCTTCGGGACGTAAACCTGCATACGTTTATCGTCGGGAAAAATTGTCGTGCGACATCGGCAATTATCGGGCGTGGATTGCTTTAGATCCAAGAGAAGATATCCGTGCGGTTGCGCGGTTGCATCGTGGTACGCTTCGGTTAAGAAATGCGGATTTTCCGGATAAACTTGACGCGCTAGATGACGAATTTGTGCTCGATCTCGAGGATTTTTAAAAATTACTATATAGTTTGTGTTTAACGAGATGTCTCTTTGACCATGACCCTGATGAAAAATATTTTGCGTGATGAATATAACGCTGATATTCTTATGGTGACTGCCTTTAGTAAAAAGATCCACAATAGTGCCATTTGACGATTCACGCATTAAATCATCGATAATAATAAGTTTTTTTAGAGCATTGTCGTTTGAATAATCGGATGGCTGCGGCATTCCTTCGATAAATTCTATTTTCGGTACTTTTTTATAGTCCACGCTATTATTCCGAGCCGCGTCTAATGGTAGAGGTGAAGACGACGACGACCGCAGTGATGCCGAGTTAATGCGGATCGTACGAATATTAGGATCCAAAGTATCACCGTAGTAAAATATGATTCTATCAAACACGACGTCGCACATTGAATTTAAATTTTTAAGAAATTTTTTCACAAAAACCGTTTTTCCACATCCTGTGGGTCCGCATATAAGCGATGTCCAAGGATGTTTCCATCTTACGTCCATATTTTGAATTTTATTTTAACACAAAACGCGTTTCGAAATATTTTTTACAAGCCTTTCACGGGAGCGGCGGCGGCGGCGGCGGCGGCGGACCCCGCACGTCGTTACTAGCTTATTCGACGTGTACGCGCGCACCCGCGGTTCAGCTTAAACAGACACGCGCTCGTGCGCTCATAAGCTTATAAACGAGCGAGTGTCGACGAGCTTACAACGTCACATGCGCGTCTATCAGCTAATAAAGTCGCATGTGGAGATTAGCCTAGGTGAAGAGGATAGAAATTGTGACACAACATGATATGATCGAAATTTTCATTTTTTTTTATTAAAAACTCGTTTTTTTTTTTAACATATAAATTAAATTTTATTATTCACCTGTAAAAAAGAATAAACGACAAGTACAAGACAGGATTATGAATTTTTGTTGTTTATTTTTGGCAGCGGTTATAAGTATATGTTTATAAGTATACACACGCTCTCACACACACACACGCACACACACATACATGTGTGCTCATACCTTTCTCATACTTATATACAAAGAAATACAATCATTTATTTATTTATTATTAAAATTTACAAAATACACGTTATAATAATAATAATAATAATAATAATAATAAAAAATGTTAAAAGCTATTGCTGTTTCGGACTTAACCTAATTTGAACCCAAACGGCAGCGAAAGATCGTGTTTTATGTGTCGCCGTTTGCGACACACAACACGGCAGGTTTTGGAAACCGTGCGAGTGATTACGTTGTGCATCGCGGTTCTTTGTATCGACGGGAAACGAAGGGAAATAGACTGCTGATTTTCGCATGGCAGATCGCTTAAAATAAGCTCCCTGATTGACTCGAAATTGATGAGACGTCAGTTCGCATAGTTCAGGCTGAGTCCCTTCACCTTGCATACCGTTTTTACCACATTCTCCGGCTCCTCGCTTGTGACCACTGTATAGCCATAAAATTTTGGCCCTCCCGAAACGAACGAGTTTATATAGGCGTTCTTCCCGTCGCACGACAGTTCGTCGGTCATATCGCCAAGAAGATCGCCTAACGGTGGTACCCATTCGTCGGACAAGCCAGAGCTCTTGTAGATAACCGAGTCAGTATCGTAATACAAGACTCGGCGATCTAAACGCTCAAGATAACTATACAGTTTCAGGCGAGCCAGAGCTGTAGTGAATGCAGCTATAACAACATTGATGAGGGGATTAGCTACAACTGCCTCGGCCCGCGATTGCCAATTAACATATATAACGTCGTCGTTTACCAGAAGCAGTCTATTTACCTCCTTTTCGTTGTCGTAAAGCAGTGCCAGTAATTTCTCCCGGTCTGTCACGATTTCTGTGCGCGTGAGGTTATCCCGTTGACCAAACTTTCCCCAAAACGAGTTGAGGCAAAGTTTAGCCACCGAACGTAGACCGGGATTTTTCTGGAGCTTCTCGATGTCTAAAGCGATACCTTCGGCTTGCGCGTAATCGTTAATATATTTTTCGCAAGACGTCTTATCCACACAATGTTGCGGCGGTCCGCTTGCCTCCTGCTTGATTTTTAAAAACGTATCAACATAGGCCGCGAAAAGTCCACCTTCGCGTGTCTCGGGATTATATTGAGTCGTTTTATACGCCCAGATGTTTTCGATTTTAATTATCACGTAGCCGACTTCTATTGCCTTACGCACCTCGTCTGTTACCCACGTACCCGTCAAGCAACGATCGTTCGCGTCGTCGTGCGGACAATCTTCTTGTACCTCGAGTTCCGTACATTTGCGGCAAAGAGCAAAAAGCAATTTTCCGCGAGCTCGTACAGGCAGTACGGGATGGAACAGGTCACGCGGCGGAAGTATCGTACATTTAATCATGCCATTGATCGTTCTACCTATCGACTCGTACGAGCCGTTAAATAGAGCGTCGCACTCTGATCCCACGTGTATAGTTGGGTGGCCTACGGGGAATCTCCCCGTTTTTGAAATATACGGGTAGAGTGAGCAGATGTCAATGTACGATATTTTCTCACCGGGTGAAACGTCGTAGGCCGTCACCGTATTACCTGTGCGACCGCCATAAAATCCGTCGCGAGGGTTTAGACACGCGGTCAAGCGTCGCGGGTGGTTATTTAAAAACACTCCGATGCTCGGATCACTCTTATGCATCTCCGCGAATTTACTCTCCCACATCTCTACCAACTCGTAGCCGTGAGAGCGTATCTTCGCACTTGTTGCCAATGTACGTGTGAACCGTGCATCGAAGCTGCTGTTTTCCGTTGCTACACCACGTGCTCGATTGTTCGGGAAACAGGTGACACAGCCGTGCCAATAGCAGCCGTGATATTGGTACACTATGCGTCGATTATCGTACTCCAGATAACCGTCGACGCGTGGTCCTTCGGGTAAACGGTACTCGCGGGCGCGTGCCGGCTGGATTATATCACGACCTACCTCTCGTTCAACCCAAAGGAGCCAGTCGACGGCTTGCTGCGAATGCACTCCCGAGCGTCTATACCCACCGGCAGGTATAACACCTATTGTTTTAGGACTAAGAAAATTGCGGCGGTACACGAGTGAGCAGGCGGAGGCTATCGTCACAGCCTCGGTGAAGGGGCAAACGTTACCCGTCTCGAGAAATATTTTACGAAATTCACGGCAAGCTCGACGGAGAATTTCCACATCCATTTTACAGTATTTCACGATTTCCTCGTGAAAAATGAACGTTTTGTTTTCCCGAACTTGCTCGGCGTACCATCCGTAAAATTTTTCGCGTTCACCCGTACTCATCGTGTCGGGTGAATAGTATTCAGCGGCGGGTAGAGGACCGTTGGCGTGAGCATCCACGTTTTTCGTATTGAAAAGATGGGGAAAGTAACCTTTCCCGATTTTTTCGTCGAACCCGAAAGCTTTCGGTAGATCAGCCAGGCGCATATGAAAATAATTTAAACTGTCGATAAAAACAGTGCGTCCAATGCGCAATGAAATTATCGAATTTCCAGTTAAAATTATGCTCGGCTTAGGCATGTCTGTGAGACGATTAACTATATTTCTCAATATAAACTGTGCATCGAACGACTTAGCGTTATGAGCGATACACACTATATTGCGAAATTTCGTGTCTCGTCGCACGGAAAGATCCACCAACTCTGATACGGGGTCTTTTACGAACACGTGTTCACACACCCCGCACCAACGGCAAACTCCCTCAGGCTTTGCATCGCCCATTTCTAAACAAATTGTGCAAAGCTGTTGCGCCACACCAAGCGTCACAACATGTTCGCGCACTTTGTCGACGTTTACGTCACCCTCGCTAAAACTATCATCCTGCCGTGTTTCAAAATCGTAAAAAATAAAGAGCGTATCCGGATGCACTTGTTCCCCGTTTTTTGATTTTATCGTGACACGCGGTTTCGCCACCTGCATATAACAATGCTCATTAGAGCCGTGTAGATTTTTGCATGTTTGGCAATAAACTACACCGCACTTGTGAGCATTATTAAGCCCGCGGATCATTTGACCGCAGATCCCACACACGCGTAAAGTCTCGCACACCGATGTTCGTGTACGCGTATCGCCCTCTTGACGGTTAGATCGCGGCTTCAAGTGATTCTCGAAACAAGCTGTGTTATAAAATACCCTACCACACTCGTCACACGCTCGTTGTTCATCCTCGCTATCGTTGCTAATGACTTTATTGTCCTGTTCCACAGGCACAGGGCCTCCAGCTAGAGGCTCAACCGCCGCAGAGCGGTCAGTGTCTGCGACACAGGGTGGCACGCTTAAGCATCGGGGGCAGCTACTCGAACATTGATGCTGACCCTCGCGGCGGAAGGATTTATTACAGGGTATGCAATAATTCCGTCCACCTGAGGCACCAAGTAAATTCGTAATAGGCGAGTAGTGTTTCAACACGCTACAATACGCTATATTAACAATCTCTACATGTGCCGCATCGTCGAAACACGAGCGCCCATCAAAAATCGGTGCTGCACCCCGACCTAGAGTTTCCCAGTCGTAAACAACGATAGCAACGCGCGACGAGATATAATAATCTTGAAAGGCTTGTATTTGTGGTATACCACAGCCTTCTTCGGGTACTATAACACGAGCCTTTTTCACAAGCTTACGCGCTTCTTGCCGTTGAGCGGGCGAAGACACGTGACGAAAGCGGTTCCACGCAGCTAATTGCTCTTTACTCCGGTTGTTCTTTAATTTATTATTTTCGCGTGCAACTACTACGGATCGCGGAAAACATAAATTATCGTCTTGACCAATACGAACGAGCGATTTACTTTTTAACATGGGAACGCGAATCCCACCACCATTTGGGGCTTCCACGTATGTGACGGTGAAGCGGAGGGTATCCGTAGCCGAGAGCACTCGCGAACTCTGATTTACGCTACACATTAAATTCCATAGCTGATCAGGTTCGAAGAGTGAAATCGGCCTGATCGATATACCGGCTGCACCGTCAACCATATCAGCCGTTTGAAAGCCGATTCCTATCAAATCTGCTTGATCGCGGTCTTTCACAAAATGATGGTGGATGTCGCGAACTGCGTTATGCACCCATGTGACGGGGTTTACGGACTCGGATGGTGGTATTAACATTAGATCCGTCTGACGTGACAAAACTTTAAAACGACGTGAATATACATCGCGAGCACTGCCTATAACGGTGAATCTTTCGCCCGCGGGTTTTATCGTCGCAACATCGTCGGATAAGACGTTTTCTGAATTTCTACCCGACTCTACGTTTGTATCAACGACACTATTTTTTTCACTATTACCCGAGCCGAAGGTATCGCTATTACCGAGCCGCGCACTACCACAACCTATCTGACCCGCTGATGCACAACTAACCTGAGACTCCGATGATGATGATGATACTGGTGATGATGATGCTGCTGATGATGATGGTGGTGGTGATGATGCTGGTGATGATGATGCTGGTGATGATGATGAAGCTGTTGGTGATGATGATGAGCATGTCGGTGATATAGGCGACAACGGTGGAGGTACCAGCAGCACTGAAATCAATGGAGTGATTACTCCTCGTCCGCTGTTCCGTCATAAGCTTCGAGGAACCTTAAAAAAATGAGGTCCTCGTCGTCGTCGTAATGATCCGATTCCTCCCCGAGTACCCCATTGGCGTCAAAGTACGGCACGATATAATGCGGTGCCATTTCCGCTAGAGTAGCGACTCTTTCCCTCAGAGCCTCCATACGGTCTTGCACATCGTCAAGAGGTAGTGGTGGAGGCTCTGGGTTTTCGCGTCTGACGAGGAACAGTTCGTTAAAAACGTCCTCGTCATTCTCGCCACCCAGCGGAATGATTTCTTCACCTTCCTCATGAGCCTCCTCATGAGGAGGGGGTAGAGATACAGGACTGTACGAAATATCGTGCCGCCCTTCAAGCCGATTATCATTTTCGATCTCGGCGAGGAACCCTGAATTTTCAAAATTATTATTAGTATTATTATTATTTTAATAATAATAATAAATCGATAATTTAAAAACCTTATAAAACATATACTTACAATCATCACGATTATCCAGTTCCGCTAGCAAAACGGTGGAGGCCTCGTCGATGTTAAGAGGCCGCTGTCTGTAAACGGCCTCTTCCATCTGCTGCTGCTGCTGGTCCTCCTCCTCCCCCTCGTCGCCGACCTCGTCCTCATCGTCCTCATTGTCGTCGTCCGAGTCGTCCTCGTCCTCCTCCTCCTCTTCTTCCACGTCACGCTCGAGCGACTCTAAATCTTCGAGGCGCTTGAGGGTGGATGCATCGGAGTCATCGTCATCCGACGAATCCGATGAATGGTCAACATCCATTCCCTCAAACGCCCTCTCGTCGTCGCTCTCCATGTTGTGAATTTCGTCGACGGCCTCGGTACTCACGACCGACTCCGAACCGGAACTCGACGACGTCGACGCGCTGGAGCCCGCCGCCATCTCATCGTTGTCGCGTTCATTACTTGCGAGAAGTCCTAGCGGGAAAATAAAAATACAAAATTAAGAAAATTTTATAAGAGTATAATTTTTAATAACAAATGTAAATATTAATTTTATTACTTACCATTAACAATGTCTATTCCCCGAACGAGGCGTCGCAACGGCCTGTGAAAAAGACCACCGCACGACGATAGGTGGTCCCAGACACAGCGTTGCGATAAGTACGACCCGTTGAAAGCGCCGCTCTCGTATGCCTCGGTTATGAGGTGGCAATTACCCCTTCGAAGTACAATCGCGAACTCGGTTTTCAACTGCGAGACGGTGAAATTCGCGATATTCGCGAACCACCGCTCGTTCAAGTATCGCGACATCCGCGAGTCGCGACTAATAAAAACTCTCGCGGTTAGCCTCAGAGCCTCCACAAGCTTCCTTTGAGGGGTGTTCGAAGGCATTTTCGACGTTAAACACAAAACGAAAACACAAAAATAAACTGTTTGACACACGGTAGAGCACGAGTAGACACAAGAAACTTGTAAGTCGACACGCACAGTAACACGTCTCAGCACAGAATTAGACGAAAATGTCTTTTTCTGATAGTTTTATACTTTAAACCAAAATAGGCCCCCCCACCTACAGACCTTGTTACTCTTACTGCAAAAGCGTGTAAAAAAAAAGGGTAAAAGGTCAGCAGTCGGAAGCCGGTGCATTGATATACCATCGGCGTCTCAAGGGTCACCGCAACCATTGACACTCGCCGTCAGTATCTATTCTTTTACACGACGCTGCACTCAAGCCTTTTTTTTGTAAGGTCGTTAATGAGTCCTCTGGAGCTGCGTCGCTCTAACACACGGTATTGTCGAAATATGTTCCGTTTTTTTTTGCTGTTTTTCCTCGTAGAATACTACGAGCATAGAATGTTTCAGAACATCACTATAGCCTCGTAAATGTAATATTTTGAAGGCTATCAACCATACAGAGTAAAATTTGGTAAATTGGTCAAGCATTTACGGCGTTGTATTGTTTTTCGTCTTTAACCAGACCTCCTTGACCATCTGCATCCTACAGTGTGTGCTTTGTACAAACACACACACACACTAATGCATATACGCTGACAATCACGAGCATAGTCATACTCACCCCTCCACCGAGCAGGATGCATATTTCCGCTTTTAGTCAAAAAAGATAAGAGTTACGACTTCTTCTAAAATCATGCGTCATGCAGTTGAGTGGTCCAAATCAAGCTTTTAGGCAGGAAAAGATAAAATTTTCCTTTTGAGTGAATTTTAAGAGCATACTTATACTTACACCAACCCCTCCGCCGAGCAGGATACATATTTCCGCTTTTAGTCGAAAAGATAAGATTTACGACTTCTTCTAAGATCATGCGTCATACAGTTGAGTGGTCCAAATCAAGCTTTTTGGTAGGCAAAGATAAAATTTTCCTTTTGAGAGAATTTTAAGAGCATACTCATACTTACCCCTCCGCCGAGCCGGATGCATATTTCCGCTTTTAGTCAAAAAGATAAGAGTTACGACTTCTTCTAAAATCATGCGTCATACAGTTGAGTGGTCCAAATCAAGCTTTTAGGCAGGAAAAGATAAAATTTTCCTTTTGAGTGAATTTTAAGAGCATACTCATACTTACACCCACCCCTCCAGTGAGCAGGTTACATATTTCCGCTTTTAGTCGAAAAGATAAGATTTACGACTTCTTCTAAGATCATGCGTCATACAGTTGAGTGGTCCAAATCAAGCTTTTTGGTAGGCAAAGATAAAATTTTCCTTTTGAGAGAATTTTAAGAGCATACTCATACTTACCCCTCCGTCGAGTAGGATATATATTTCCGCTTTTAGTCAAAAAAGATAAGATTTACGACTTCTTCTAAAATCGTGCGTCATACAGATGAGTGGTCCAAATCAAGCTTTTTGGTAGGCAAAGATAAAATTTTCCTTTTGAGAGAATTTTAAGAGCCACCCTCACCCCGCCGTACATACCTTTAGACTATCGTGACACAATTTATAGGTCATAAAAATACATTAGCGGTGGGTGAAAGAGTGCACTCAACTTTTCTGGGAACCTAGCAAGATAACCGTTTGCTGTAGATTAACCATGTCTGAAAATATAATACCACAACAACAATGCATCGATGACGCATATGTAAACCGTTTCCCCCACCATAAACTACCTTCTATTATATGGTGGAGAGGGTTCGTACGCGGCATATATAAAAAAGACTGGCAACGGGGTGACCACCAGAAAGACCAGTGAGCGGTTCCATACTACATCAAACATAAATATAGTTAAACTACGCATCGATAAATCGTGCTGCAGTGTTCTCTCCCATACGTGTACACGCTCCATTGTGGTTGAAGCACATTTTCGACATGAGTACTTCAGATTTAAGTGTGAACACCATGTACCGTATTCTGTCAACTGAAGAGAAGAAAAAATTAGAATCACCACTACTTCTGGGGTCGACATATAATCTCAACGCTTCGGAGACCAAAAAAATAAGTGTTGGTCTTCAACCACGTGCAAATGGAGAAATTGTACCTATTGTGAAATTACAAAATAATAACTCGTCAGGAGGGATAGTGTTTGAATCTTCGGCGTGGAGTAAACTACAAGACTGCTATGAAGATATAAGTGCTCATTTCACGAGTTGCAAAAGTTATGGTTGGAAGAGCGATCGTACCAACTCGCCGCCACTCAAAATCGAGGACTTCGAGGTTTGCTTTACAACAGCGTTTGGGTCAAAGGCTGTTGTGTTCGATCGGCGACCTGAAGAGTCAACCACCGAGGAAGCTGATGACAATAACGAGGAATCTCAGCTAGACCCTCCACCACCGAAGAAAAAGAAGAGTCATTATTCACCAGCAGTTGTTATGCAAAAAACATCATTTGACGGTCTATGCAACGTGACGGTCTGCGTCGAGGAGCGCTTCAGACGACTTCAACGATTTGCCTCTAGTGTCAAAACGTGTATTGATACTCTGTGTGCAGAATTGCTTCTTCACATTCCAGCTAATGAATCATCCGAAAACGTAAATGAAGCTCGAGTTAAAGAACTTTTTACACTAAACGCAAAGTCTTTGCATGACGCTGTACAGCACAGAATGGACCCCTCTTTCTACGGTCACTTATTCGATGTAGTGTTCGTAGAACTAAAGGTATTTTGTATTCCATATATCACAAACGAGGTAAAGAAAATGTTGGAAATTAACAAGAAGACATTGGCTGCAGCCAAATGAAGAAGTTAAACCCAGGTAATACTAATAACATGCGGTGTTTATAAGCGAATTCTCTTAAGTACAGTATTTTTAGTTTTAGTAATTTGGCGCGGCTGCGTGTGTTCGTGTGTATATATATGTATATAAATATTGTAAACATAAACAATAATTAAATAAACAAATTTATAAATATGTAAGTGTTAATTTATTCGAAGAATCCATTTCTCATAGACATTAGAATAAGCATGAAAAAGCGCGAGAAGAACGAGTATACGGACGCGCCGACCATCTCGCGCTGGTGGGTGAGGGTGGGAGCGCTGTGGGAGGGGGTCGCGGCGGGTGGGGGTTCTCGCGGTCGCGTGCGCTATTTGACATCACTCTCACGTGCGTCGCCACTGTAGACGGGCAGTCGGATACCACGGAGCACACGGGTCTCTCGCGATCCTTGACCACCAGCCGTGACTTACAACAACGACCACCGGTGGCGCCACCGCCGCCTCTCAGTCGGACACGCGACGGAGCGCTGAGCACACACCGCCTCTCGCGATCTTGGGCCACCGATTGGGACTTCCGGCGACGCTCACCGGCGGCGCCACCATCGACTCTCAGTCGGACCCACGGCGGAGCGCCGAGAGCACGCCGTCTCTCGCGATCTTGGGCCACCGGCTGGGACTTCAGATGAGACTCACCGGCGGCGCCACCGTCGACTCTCAGTCGGACCCACAGCGGAGCGATGAGAGCACGACGCCTCTCAGTCAGACACGCGGCGGAGCGCCGAGGGCACGTAGTCTCTCGCGATCCCGGGCCACCGCTCGGGACTTACGGCGACGCTCACCGGCGGCACCACTGTCGATTTTCAGACCCCAGCAGAATGCACGAAGCACGTGGTGCTTTCGCGATCTTGGTCCACAGCGCGGGCGGAAACAAAAGGGAGGAGAAGAGGGGTAAGTTAACACGACACACATACAGGGAGGGGGTGGTGGACAAGTATAGAGACGAATCACAGTCGTTCTCTCGTTAAGGGGTGGGAAGAGGGAGGGTCAATTAGAGGTCTTGTAGGGGTAAGTTAACACGATACACGTACAAGGAGGGGGTGGTGGACAAGTATAGAGACGAATCACAGTCGTTCTCTCGTTAAGGGGTGGAAAGGGGGGAGGGACAATTGTACAAGGAGGGGGTGGTGGACAAGTATAGAGACGAATCACAGTCGTTCTCTCGTTAAGGGGTGGAAAGGGGGGAGGGACAATTAAAGGACTTGTATGGGAAGGTGGGCACTTAAGGGAGGGACCGGGTGGGAAGAGGGAGGGACAATTAGAGGGCTTGTCTGGGAGGGAGGGCACTCAAGGGAGGGGAGGAAGGCATTATAGGGAGGGGGAGGGGTTACCCCCACCACGCCCCCTTTATGGCGCCACTAGGCCACGCCCCCTCTGGCGCCTGGCGCCACTAGGCCACGCCCCTTCTGTCTCGCGATCGTGGGCCTCTTCTACTAACCTAGATTAATGAGTTTTACACAGTGCGCATGATCCAGAGAACACTGCTTCGAGGATTGGCCTTCGCTAGATCTCATTCTATTTGCAGTTGCACTGCACACCAATTAAAAGCAGCAGTTTTTTTAAAAGATCCTTATAACAGAGTCTATAGACAAGAACATACAATGTCAAAATAATACTGACATAGATCTTTAAAAAAATTTAAACATTTTTTAAAAATTGCTCTGCTTAATTGGTGTGCAGTGAAACTGCGGGGAGAATGAGACTTAACGAAGGCCAATCCCCGAAGCAGTGTCCTCTAGATCACACCCAGAGTGTGAAATATCATGAACTTGGTTTTGAAGCAACCAGTTGACCCAATCAGCTGGTCCGTTTACAAAAAATCATTTGGCTCCAACCTGAAAGGAGAGAATTATTAACACTCACCTAAAATGGTCATAAGAAAAAAAATGGTGTAAATTCTTTTAGAAAATCTTAAAAATCCTTATTAAATACATAATGAGCATTATAATTCTGCAATTTAATAAAGACATACAGGGTACCAAAATGGTGTAAGGTAAAAAGTAAAATTTTTCACTTGTAGGTTTCAGACCAAATCAGTGAACGAATTCTAGTGTTCAATGTCTTATTTTATCTGTCGAAGAGTGCATTCTGGATTGAATATAGGAATTTTTATTTCAGTTCTTCATGACAAAGCTATGATTTTAATTGTATAAATAAATCTCTCTATTAAAAACTCGCTAAACAATTGGTTACAGTGATCTAATTTTCTCTGCATCAAAAATCGCTATATTAAGTACAGAAAGAACTCTTCGACAGATAAAATAAGACATCGAACATTTAAATTGGTTCACCGGTTTGGTCTGAAAGCTACGCCACGTGAAAAATTTTACTTTTGATCTCACACCATTCTTGTGCACTGAATGTCTTTACAAAATTGCACAATTGCAAAATTGCATCAGAAATTGTTGGATATTGGTTTTCGCCACAGAAAATTTTTCGATTACACTGGGGTTTGAAGCTACGACCTGCCTACCTAAGTACCTAACAACACACACACGCTACCGACTACGCTATCAACGACTTAGTAATTTTGGATGTCTAAATGGCATAAGTGTTGTACAACTATTATTCTCTCAAGCATACTTATAATTGACATAACAAAATATTCAATTGATTGCAATCAGAGCGCGAAGTGGGTTGGAAATATTTTCAAGTGAATATAATTTTTGGATGAACGGAATCTTTTTCTCATGGAGAGGCTCAGGTATCCGGATTTTCGAAAAAAGTATATCCACAGACCTATGAAGGTATAGCAGCAAACATAAATCAAACATAAATTTGCCGCAATAGAAGCGCGAAATGCTCCAGTGTTTAAAAGAAATCGTTTTTGAAAATGTTGAGTAACTTATCAGAAGTCGATGCTAAATGATAAATGTTAGCGGGTTTTTTCGTTATTGGAAAATGTGTATTAAATTTCAAATCAGTCACTAAAATTCCAAAAATATATTTTGATTTTCATGTACTATTTTAGCAATGATTGATTTAGTAACCATGTGTTGTAATTTTACATCACCGGATTGGTAACATTCATAGACACATACTAAATTTACTATGCAATTATATTAATGTTTATTTCCTACAGCGAGTTTTGTAAATTTCTCACACTTTTGTGTCGCAAGAACATAAACATTTTGCAAAAAGTAATACACCCATGTGGATAAAATTGCAAATACTTTGATTGGTATCTTTCAATATCAGTAACTGAAATTTGAGTAACTTTGATCTTACATTCAATGCGACAATGTATATTAAATCCCCCCAAAAAACACAATGTGTAAAAAAATTGAGACAAGAACATTTACGTGAGTGGTATCAACACCCCAATAAAAAACAGTGTTTCAAAAACTTGAGACATAAACAATGTATCAGCACAAAAAGTTGTGAAATAAACTAAAAATATCTGCAGCAAGTCAAGTACATGTTGTTCAACATTTATATATATATATACTAGGATTGTATTGTGGCTCGCGCGCTTCGCGCACTCGCAATCTCCCCCAAAAGAAGTGCCCCCCGCAAGGGTGCCCCCACCCTTGGGGCCCTTGAGGGACTTAGAATAATTCGGGCTTGGGGGCCCTTGAGGGACTATCCTACACGGCGGCGGCGGCGGCGGCGGCGGTGGCGGCGGCGGCGAGATCTTTTTATAATATAGAGAGATATTTAAGGTTCTTTAGGTTACTTAAAAAATACTGTATATATACATAGATATATATATATCTCTCTATATTATAAAAAGATCTCGCCGCCGCCGTCGCCGTGTCAAGAATCGAGGGACTTAGAATAATTCGGGCTCAGGGCTTGGCGGAAAGGGGCGGGGGAGGGGGAGCGGGGACCCTTCGGGGGTGGCACCCTTCGGAGGTGGCACCCTTGGGTAGAGGGCGATTGCGAGCGCGCGTAGCGCGCGAGCCACAATAAAATCCTAGTATATATATATATATATATATATATAGACTAGGATTTTATTATGGCTCGCGCGCTCGCAATCGCCCCCTACCCAAGGGTGCCACCTCCGAAGGGTGCTACCCGAAGGGTCCCCCTCCCCCCCCCCCCCTCCCCTTTCCGCCAAGTCCTGAGCCCGAATTATTCTAAGTCCCTCGATTCTTGATACGGCAGCGGCGGCGGCGGCGGCGAGATCTTTTTATAATATAGAGAGATATATATATACTAGGATTTTATTGTGGCTCGCGCACTGCGCGCGCTCGCAATCGCCCCCTACCGCCCACGGCCGCCGCGGCGGCGGCGGCGGCGAGATCTTTTTATAATATAGAGAGATATATATCAAGAGTCGCGGTAGCGACTCGACGCCAAGTTAAAAAAGAAATTAATGTTGCCTTCACACTACGATTTGTCTGTCTGACTGGACGGGCTGTTACTCCTGGCGCGACGGTCGCTACTGCTACTCTATTCCGAAGGCGGCCACTCACCGGCCGTTTTCAAATTATAACTCGAATTATATTTGACCACACGTCGAGAACGAAAGATGTGTCAGGTTCAATATTTTTTTTTTTTTTTTCTCTTTCAAATGAGACCTGCGGCAAGGAAATCTGTTTCTTTAATGCTGATATCTGGCATCTTAGTAATTCTCGCCGAGCGACTTTATGTTCCTCCTGTACGGCCGCACTCACACAACTTTAAATGTCCCAACCTATATTTGCCGACGTATTATCTCTGACCACATGTCGCGAACGAAAAGTGTATCATGATCAATATTTTCTATTTTTTTTTTCTTTCGAATGAGACCTGTCACAAGAAAATCGGTTCATTTATCGCTGATATCTGGTCTTTTCAAACTTTTTCGTGTTTAACGCACTCACACAATCTCGATTCACGTATTCACGTACATACATTATATAGAAGCGCCGCACGCAGGCGCGAGTGGCGACTCGCAAGCAACCTGTGTGTGACGTCATGTAGTCGCCAGCTGTTCAGTCAGTCAGCGCGTGTTGCACAGCCGACAGCATCAAGAGTCGCGGTAGCGACTCGACGCGAAGTGTACATTTATAATTCGCGTATTTTTATACTTTAAATCAGTGCTTCATAATTTAAATTTAAATCAGTGCTTAATATTTTAAATCAGTACTTAATACTTTAAATCAGTGCTTAAATTAATTAATTTTTTTATACATGATTGTGTGATAAATGAGTGTTGACAACAATCGCAGTGCGTTCTCGACCCCAGTGCTTCATCGTTTATGGGATTATTTTTTATCATAAAGTGTGATCTTTTTCGTTTTCATCAGTGTCTGTCTGCTGTCCACGTTTACAGTCGAGTATCGTTTCAGTCAGTGTCTGCCGTGACTAACCTCATTTCAGTAAGTATCTGTCGTGATTAACCTTGTTTTAATCAGTGTCTGCATAGATTTTCGTTCGTTCATTAACAAAAGTGGTTCGGATTTGTAGTTGATTGAAATATTAACAAGCGACAAGAGCTGTTTGGCTTTGTAGCTGTCAGTAGGGTTTCGACAGATCCTACGCTGACAAGAGCAATTTGGCTTCGTGGATGTCGACATAGAAAAAAAGTATTAAAAATTAAAAACTATTAGAATTATTGAACTATTAAGGGGAGGGAGACAGATTTAAAAAAAAGATTTTGGAAATTCAATATCATCCAAATCCTATTATATATGAAAATGCCCAACGCACTGTATTGTTGGTACTCGATGATATGAAAATGCCCAACGCACTGTATTGTTCGTACTCGATGAAAGGATTTTTTACTGTCGTCTGACTTGCATATGCTTTTCAAAATTATCTTAAGCAAAGTTCTTAGGTTTTCCATTCTGCGCATGATTCAGATCAAACTACTAGGCAGATTGGAATGGTTGACATCTCATTTTCTTCTTCATGAAAAGATACACCAGCTAAATGGAGCAAATGTTAATAAAAGGTAATATTTTTTTATGAAAATGCCCAACGCACTGTATTGTTGGTATTCGATGATATGAAAATGCCCAACGCACTGTATTGTTGGTACTCGATGATATGAAAATGCCCAACGCAGTGTATTGTTGGTACTCGATGAAAGGATTTTTTACTGTTGTCTGACTTGCATATGCTTTTCAATATTATCTTAAGCAAAGTTCTTAGGTTTTCCATTCTGCGCATGATTCAGATCAAACTACTATGCAGATTGGAATGGTTGACATCTCATTTTCTTCTTCATGAAAATATACACCGGCTAAATGGAGCAAATGTTAATAACAGGTAATATTTGTTTATGAAAATGCCTAACACACTGTATTGTTGGTACTCAATGATATGAAAATGCCCAACGCACTGTATTGTTGGTACTCGATGAAAAGATTTTTTACTGTCGTCTGACTTGCATATGCTTTTCAATATTATCTTAAGCAAAGTTCTTAGGTTTTCCATTCTGCGCATGATTCAGATCAGAGTTGGAAATAATGCATTATTTTTTAAATGCATTATCGTTTTTTTTACCCATTACTTTAAAAATGCATAATGGAATTCAGAACCATTACCCATTACTTTATTAATGAATAATGGAACTCATATCCGTTACCCATTATTTTTTTATGAGTAATGTAACTCATATCCGTTACCCATTACTTTTTTAATGACTAATGGAACTCATATCCGTTGCCCATTACTTTTTAAATGCGTAATGGAACTCACATTCATTACCCATTACTTTTTTAATGAGTAATGGAACTCACATCCATCACCGTTTTTTAAAGTAATGGGTAATGAACGTGGTAATGGATATATGATAGTCCCATTACTTTAGAAAAATTTGCTTAATAAATAAATATATAAATAAACAAATCGGAAAATCGTTCAAAAAGTTAATAAATAAGTAGATGAATAGCAAAATCGTTCGAAAAATTGAAAAATAAATGAATAAATATAATATCATTAGAAGTCTGCGGTTAAAACAGGTCGCGATAGACGGGCGATTTCTCAGAGACGAACTATCCGGATACCTGAAAATCTTAGCAATAATCCTTTGCGACATGTTGCATTTCTAACTTTTGACTAACTTTTAACTAACTTTTAACTAACTTCTAGCTTTTGACTAACTTCTGACTAACTTCTAACTTTTGACTAACTTCTAACCTTTGACTAATTTCGAACATTTGACTAACTTTTGACTAACTTTTGACTAACTTCTAACTTTTGACTAACTTCTAACTAACTTCTAACTTTTGACTAACTTTTGACTAACTTCTAACTTTTGACTAACTTCTAACTAACTTCTAACTTTTGACTAACTTCTAACTTTTGACTAATTTCTAACTTTTGACTAACTTCTAACTTTTGACTAACTTCTAACTTTTGACTAATTTCTAACTTTTGACTAACTTCTAACTTTTGACTAATTTCTAACATTTGACTAACTTCTAACTTTTGACTAATTTCTAACATTTGACTAACTTTCAACTAACTTCTAACTTTTGACCTTTGACTAACTTTTGTCTAACTACTAACTTCTTACTTTTGACAAACTGTTGACTAACTTCTAACTTTTGATTAATTTCTAACATTTGACTAACTTTCAACTAACTTCTAACTTTATACTAACTTCCAACTTTTGACTAAGAACTAACTTTTGACTAACTTTTCAGTTACTTTTAACTTTTGACTAACTTCTGACTTTTAAAAGTTAAAAGTTAGTTAGTAGATAGTCATCAGTTGGTGAAAAGTTAGTAGTCAGTCAAAAGCTAGAAGTTAGTTGAAAGCAGAGCTGTGAAATTTTTAATGTGAAAATAATGGATAATTTTTTATGAAAATAATTGATAATGGAACTCGAATCCACTACTCATTACTTTATTAATGAGCAACGGAGCAGAGGTCCATCACCCATTACTTTATTAGTGAGTAATGGAGCAGAGGTCCATCACCCATTACTTTTTGCTTCCTCATAGAAGAAGCTTTTTCATGAAATTTTTTTTTTTCGAGATTTTCATGTCAGTACACTCAGAATGGGCCAAAACGTCGAGAAAAGTGATTTAGAAAAAAATGTCTGTATGTATTGTGTGTGTGTGTGTGTGTATGTTACACGATCGAAAAATGTAAACCTTTATAACTCGGGAATGCATTGAGATATCAAGCTGAAATTTGGACAATAGATAGAGGGATCAAGCCTCATCGTCAATACAGATTTTTGTTAAAGTCCACTTTATCGTTAAATTATTACGCGTTTTTTAATTTTTTGAAAAATGTCTGTTTGCGCGATAACTCTTTCAATTTTCGAGATTTTGATCTTAAAATTGGTATGAATGTGAGCTTTCATACGCCGGTGATCACTATTGAATTTGGTTAAGATCGGTTGAACCATTAAAATTTTATGATGTTTTGAATTTTTCAACAAATTGACATTATCGCTCTATTGTAACTTTTGCAAAACTTCAGATAGCGAGCTCAAATTTTGAATAAAAATGAAACAATATTCAGCCATTATATATGTATAATTTAGTGACGAACGGTATGAAATTTTTGATTTTATGGAATGTTGAATTATTTTTAAAAATATACATTATCACATTCACTTTCGGAAACGCTCTAATAATAACGAAATAGAAAAACGAATCCACAACATGTATATTTATCTAATTGAAACAAGGATGCAAAGTAGAACCTTGCACATTGCTTCCTCATTATTTTTCGCGTTTTACAAAGCTTCCTCTATGAGGAAGCTAAAAATTGAATAACATACTTCCTCATAGAGGTAGCTTACTCATGAATAAAGTAATGAGTAGTGGATCCGAATTCCATAATCCATTTTTTTCGTAAAAAATAATGCATTATTTTCACATTAAAAATTTCACAACTCTAATTCAGATCAAATTACTAGGCAGATTGGAATGGTTGACATCTCATTTTCTTCTTCATGAAACGATACACCGGCTAAATGGAGCAGATGTTAATAAAAGGTAATATTTTTTCAGTGACACAATTATTAATAAATAAATGTTATGCTATTTTCTAAATCCGTGATTAACTTTGCTTTCCGAATGAAAAAAAAATAGTTTTCTCCATTTAGCCGGTGAATCTTTTCATGAAGAAGAAAATGAGACGTCAGCATTCCAATCTGCCTAGTAGTTTCATCGGAATCATGCGCAGAATGGAAACCCTAAGATCTTTGCTTAAGATAATATTGAAAAGCATATGCAAATCAGACGACAGTAAAAAATCCTTTCATCGAGCACCAACAATATAGTGCATTGGGCATTTTTATATGCAATAGGATTTGGATGATATTGAATTTCCAAATTCAATTTTTTTACCTGACTCCCTCCCCTTAAACTATAAACCATTGTTAAATTGGCAGACTATTGGGAGAAACTATTGAATTACACTATTGAGATAAAAGTACACTATTAGAAGGAACTATTTCGTCTAGAACTATACAATAGCTTACAATTGAAGAACTACTGAATAGTTCTACTGAATACGTGCAAAAAATTAGCTGAATGACTAGATTTTCGAGGAATGAAGTATAAGAAATTTCGATGAGTCAGATGTTTATGTTTTTTCTAGATGGATGGACGTGATTGTCAACGATTTAGCCGGTCGTTTGGTAATGGTACCAGATGGAGTGGCACTTTCTTTACTGTCGGAACCACTTTTCTCTCTGACCTAGGATGCCCTTCCGGTTGTACTACAACTGGAGCTCGCTTGTGCCAACTACGCATTTCTTCCACTTGCAATGAGAGCATTGCATCCGTCGATGTTGGATGATGGTATCATCCTAAGTCTGATATCATCAAGAGTCGCGGTAGCGACTCGACGCCAAGTTAAAAAAGAAATTAATGTTGCCGTCATACGACGATTTCTCTGTCTGTATATATATACTGGAACGCCTCACCTCCGACGAGATTTCGAGAAGAGTTGTCACCAACTGGTTTACACTACACTATGCCTTAAATATCGAAGGGAGTGCATCTATCAACCTACCATCCAGTATCCCTACCATCCTGTGAACATCAATTTCCTTTATTTTCCCTGTCTGGTGATGAATCATTATTCTTGTTCGAGTATCGAACAGAATTACATTTCTTTGTCGAATGTCGAACTGAATAATAGCTGAAGACGCTTCCCAAAACATAAAACAATTATCTTCATTGGAACCCGTGCATCATCTCTATTGTTGTTTTTTTATAGTCTATAGAAATTTTGGTTTCATTGAATGTTTTGAGTTTGCAAAGTTAGACGAGAATTCTTGTAGAATTCTTATTGCTGCCTCTGTTCTTTGTACACATGCAGGATACATTTAGTAGTGTCTACTTACCTTCATTTACTGTTCATTGTACATGAACTTTTTAATCAATATACAGATATAACTAAAACATGAGTTCTCATTATTTTTTTAAATTACGTTTTGACTTTCAAAAAGAGAGCAAATAACACCAAAAATGTTTTCCCAAAACAAAAGTGGTACGCCAAGTTAAAAAAAATTGCTTACATACAAAATGCCTTGCAAAAATATGAAACCAAATCCAATATATTAGCCAAGTTAAACTCGCTACAAAAAAAAACTTGGCGTGCCAGGGACTAGTTCCCGTACATAGTCCATTAGCCAACATAAACTCGCTACAAAAAAAACTTGGCGTCCCAGCGACTAGCTCCCGTACATAGTCCATTCAAGTAAGGACGGGAGGACAACGGACCTCTAAAAATGACCCTCTAAAAATGGCTTCGCCCCTCGGCCAGGGCGGATGGGGGGGGGGGGGGGGGGGGTCATTTGCTATTTTGACTCTCGTTCTATTCAAAACAATCAAAATAGCGAATGGCTAAAATAGCGAATTTCATAACGATGCCATTCTAGATTCAGTCAAGAGTCGCGGTAGCGACTCGACGCCAAGTTAAAAAAGAAATTAATGTTGCCTTCACACTACGATTTGTCTGTCTGATCTTGACTGGACGGTCTGTTACTCCTGACGCGACGGTCGCTACTGCTACTCTATTTATTCCGAAGGCGGCCATGTTTATTATCCTGAAAATCGCTATTCGTGTTTTTAAGGGTATCGCCTGGGTAGGCGGGGGGGGATCATTAGCTGTTTTGACCCTCATTCTATTCAAAGCAATCAAAATATCGAATGATTAAAATAGCGAATTTCATAATGAAAGCCATTCTAGATTCAGATGTTCACCCTGGCAAACTGTGTCACCGTAGTGTTAACCGAAAATAACTGAAGTTAACGGATATTTTAACCGAGGAAAGATAAGTCTCGATTAGCCCACTGTTTCAGCAGCTTTAACCGACAATTTAACCGATTAAAAACGTTTCGTTCTGTTTAATTGTCAATTAAAATCGGTTAAATTCACCAAGCAAAATTGAGTTTTATTAATTCGGTAAGAATGTCGGTTACAATCGGTTAATTCACCAGTAAAAATCGCTTAAAAAATAACAATTTCGGTTAAAAGGTCAGTTAAACTGGGTGAAAACGGGGGTTAATCGAGACTGGTTAAAACACCGGTTAAAAACACTGTTTGCCAGGGCATTATTCTGAAATTCAGAAATTCGCTACTTTAGCCATTCGCTATTTTGACCCCCACCGCACCGACAGTTCGAAGAATAATAATCTTTCAAAGATTTATATATATTAAGATATTATTAGATTAAATGAGGTCAAAAGAAAGTAGGGATACTAACTGATAAACTAGATAAAAGTAATGAGTAAGGTACGATATGCAACTTGAGCTCACGCTGCAGGTTCGGTAATACGAAACACGAAATATCATTAGGAATTGTTTTCTCCCATACTTACTTCAATGGACTATGTACGAGAGCTAGTCGCTGGGACGCCAAGTTTTTTTTGTAGCGAGTTTAACTTGGCTAATATATTGGATTTGGTTTAATATTTTTGCAAGGCATTTTGTTTGTAAGCAATTTTTTTTAAAGCAATTTTTTTAACTTGGCGTACCATTTTTGTTTTGGGAAAACATATATATATATATATATAATAAAAAGATCTCGCCGCCGCCGCCGCCGCCGCCGTGTCAAGAATCGAGGGACTTAGAATAATTCGGGCTGAGGGCTTGGCGGAAGGGGGGAGGGGGGAGGGGAGGGGGGCACCCTTCGGGGGGGGGGGCATCCTTCGGCCGGGGGCACCCTTCGGAGGTGGCACCCTTGGGTGGGGGGCGATTGCGAGCGTGCGAGCCACAATAAAATCCTAGTATATATATATATATATATATATATATATATATATATATATATATATATCCCGTGGAATGACCCATATATATATATATATATATATACCCATATATATATATATATATATATATATACCCATATATATATATATATATATATATGGGTCATTCCACGGGATTTCGCACAAAAAAAAACCCGACCGACTCCAATTTTCGCCTAATTTTTTTATATTGTTGACTATGTCAAACGGAGCATCTGTGAATTTTTTGAGAATTTTATTCTTATATTTCGACGAGCCATAAAATAAAAGGTGAAAAAAATGAAAAAAAAATCTGACGTCAAGTGGAATAATGATATCGACAAAAATAACTAGGTAAAAATTTTCGTAATTCAACACAGTTTACGGTAAAAATAATCAAAATAAAAAATAAACATAACTTCTATTTTATTTATGTCTTCTACCAAGAAAAGGTACGATTTCGCTAATTTGGCCCCCTCCGATTTCAATACAAAAAATCACGAATATACTACATGGAGTCCCAAACATTTTAAGCACAAGCCCAAGATGGAGAACGCATTTTACCCATTTTTAAAAAAATATTTCGGGTAATTGATTTTTTAAATTTTCTTCCAATCTTCTGCGTATTTTTTTACGTAATTGGTAATATTAAAAGGAGCTTATGTGATTTTTTTCATAATTTTATATGTAGATGTATTCGATTCATTAAATGTAATCGAATTACAAATTTTAAAAATTTTAAAAAAAGAAAGCGATCAGCCGCTTTCTTACTCACTCAGTGGGTGCTCGAGCGCTGGCGTCGCGAGATTCGCCTGGGGTACGCCTGGGGCGTGCGATCAGCTGATCGTCTCGTTACGCACGCAGTGGCCGCTCGAGCGCTAGCGTCGCGAGATACGCCTGAGGCGTATAGTAATTTTGTTATTTTTTTAACTTAATCGGAGAGGTCCATATAAGTGAAATGGTACCTTTTTTTGTAAAAGACGCAACGAAAATACAATTTTAAAAATTTGTAATTCGATTACATTTAATGAATCGAATACATCTACATATAAAATTATGAAAAAAATCACATAAGCTCCTTTTAATATTACCAATTACATAAAAAAATACGCAGAAGATTGGAAGAAAATTAAAAAAATCAATTACCCGAAATATTTTTTTAAAAATGGGTAAAATGCGTTCTCCATCTTGGGCTTGTGCTTAAAATGTTTGGGACTCCATGTAGTATATTCGTGATTTTTTGTATTGAAATCGGAGGGGGCCAAATTAGCGAAATGGTACCTTTTCTTGGTAAAAGACATAAATAAAATAGAAGTTATGTTTATTTTTTATTTTGATTATTTTTACCGTAAACTGTGTTGAATTACGAAAATTTTGACCTAGTTATTTTTGTCGATATCATTATTCCACTTGACGTCAGATTTTTTTTCATTTTTTTCACCTTTTATTTTGTGGCTCGTCGAAATATAAGAATAAAATTCTCAAAAAATTCACAGATGCTCCGTTTGACATAGTCAATAATATAAAAAAATTAGGCGAAAATTGGAGTCGGTCGGGTTTTTTTTTGTGCGAAATCCCGTGGAATGACCCATATATATATATATATACTAGGATTTTATTGTGGCTCGCGAGCTTCGCGCGCTCGCAATCTCCCCCAAAAGAAGTGCCCCCGCACGATCCCCGCATAATCAGGGGATTCTGGGTAATCAGGGGTGTCCATGGGGACTTAGAATAATCCAGGCTTGGGGGCCCATGAGGGATTTAGAATAATTCAGGCTCGGGGGCCCTTGAGGAACTTAGAATAATTCGGGCTTGGGGGCCCTTGAGGGACTTAGAATAATCCAGATTCGGCGACCCATGAGGGACTATCCTACACGCGGCGGCGGCGGCGGCGGCGGCGGCGGCGGCGGCGGCGGCGGCGGCGGCGGCGGCGGCGGCGGCGGCGGTGGCGGCGGCGGCGGCGAGATCTTTTTATAATATAGAGAGATATTGTGACGAGGCGTTAGTACACGCTCGCATCAACGCGCTGGGCCTAGGGTGCTCGTGCACCGAGGCCTCACGAAAGCCAGCGTAGCAACCGAATCGTTCCTCGTCGTGGTAAACTCGTAGCGTTATTCGAACGTTTGACTGCCGTGAATATTACAATTACAGGATTCTCGGAATTAGAGCAAACGGCCGGGGAGACGCTCGCGACGTCGGAGGATGGAAGGAGAGAGACCGGAACAACGCGACGATCGACGAAGTCGATCGATGGCAGGCCGTGATCCCCACCCCGGACGTCCGAGGCACGCGTAACCCGGCAATGCGTGCGATAATTACCGAAAAGATTTCAGTTAGCCCGGGAGCGTCCCACGAGAGACCCCGGAAGAGTTTAAGTTAGCTTTTGAAAGTGAATAACTCAAGTTAGCCCGGGAGCGTCCCACGAGAGACCCCGGAAGAGTTAGTAAGCTAGCGAGGAACCTCGAATAGGACCGTTAGCCAAAGTATCGATAGAGAAAAGAAAGAAGATCGCGCTCGAGCAGTACTCGCGCATCTTTCATAGATTTGGTTACCGCGTCGAGCGTGTTGCAGCGTGTTGCAGCGTGTTTCCGCGAGTATTAGCGAACCGTGCGCGTGCCGGCGGTATGAGTAGTGATCGAAAAGAATAATCGTCATCGTGGAAACCGCTTCGCTAGAATTTCCGTGAGAAGCAGAGACTCGAGAGGACCGGCATCGTAGCGAGGATCGAGGCCAGAAGCGAAGGAAAAGATAGGCGCACGTAGTGCACCATTTGTATTATCCGCGTCTGTAGAATCATCCTCTGTTCTGTCGGCTTCCCCGAATAGGAAAAATAACTCATTGAAAAATCGAAGCGCCGCGTGCGAGATAGATCCGCGAATCTTTGTTCGGACTCGAGTCACTTTTGTACTACATTTGTTGCGTGATAATTTCCCTATTATTGTTGAATAAATTATTGTTTTGTTATTTTGGAAAAGAGAGCTCGCGTTCGCTTAATTAATTTTGCATTTGCCTCGAACTGCACCCCTTTCCAGCTAGCCGGTCAACCGGTGAAGAACTAAAAGAAGAGTAGTAAGTTTCCCTGGCTTTCGGGAAAATAATAGAGAGCCTGGCGCCTAGCGAAAACCAGTAAATAGTGTGGAAAGTGCGGAGATAATAAAAGTGCGTAAAATTCTGGGCGTCGTTATATTTGGTCGGCGCTCCTCGTGAAGTCGCCGAAATACTTCCACGAGGGGCACGTCACAATATATCTATGTATATAGACAGTATTTTTTAAGTAACCTAAAGAACCTTAAATAAATAACTCAAAGAACCTAAAGAACCTAGATCAACTAAAAAGAAATTCTCGTATTTAAAGGTGAAAAAATCAGTAACAAAACAAAATCTTGGATTTTGAAGAAAAAAATGCAGATTACAAAAATCGAGAAAATAAATTAGTGAAATGTTTCTACGGTTAATATGAACATTCAATAAACTATATAGGATACTTGGCAAACTCGCCAAGTACTGCATTTAATTTTTTGAGATGTTGAAATTTATTTTTCACTATTTTCTTTTCTCGATTTTTGTAATCTGCATTTTTTTCTTCAAAATCCAAGATTTTGTTTTGTTACTGATTTTTTCACCTTTAAATACGAGAATTTCTTTTTAGTTGATTTAGGTTCTTTAGGTTCTTTGAGTTATTTATTTAAGGTTCTTTAGGTTACTTAAAAAATACTGCATATATACATAGATATATATATATATATATATATATATATATATATATATATAAATGTTGAACAACGTGTACTTGACTTGCTGCAGATATTTTTAGTTTATTTCACAACTTTTTGTGCTGATACATTTTTTATGTCTCAAGTTTTTGAAACACTGTTTTTTATTGGGGTGTTCATACCACTCACGTACATGTTCTTGTCTCCATTTTTTTACACATTGTGTTTTTTGGGGGGATTTCAACACTTTTTGCAAAGTCTATATTGAATCATCAATCCTTGGTTCATCCAAAGAGAATAAAAGAGGATAACATTTTATAAAAGTAATGTGTTTTTCAAATAATTGATAATAATAAAGCATTGATTTAGTTTAAGTCTTCTACTATAAACTACAACGATCTTTCCATATTAGTACATTTATAGAATTGAGACTGTAAGTCTCCTCAAAATCCTCATAACATCCCCAAAATCACAGTCAGAATCCTAAAAATACTGCCACATTAAAAAATGGTATAAATATCAAGATGAAAATTGTAGGTTTTTTTTCATGGAGAACTACAAAATCAACAATACAGATCATTTTGATTAATGTCATGTGATGTGCGCTATCGTTATTATTTCAGGACCTGTATATAATTAAGACTGACAGCTTTCATATCTTTTCTAGGTGACTTTGTTACTCTATTTAAATTTAGAAAAAAAATGTATATTACAAAGGTCACACCACCTCTGTTTGTTCCAATCATTTATTTTAATAAAAATTGACTTTTTCCTGGACAATGTTAAGAAAGTGCAGATTGCGAAAAACATTAATCCACAAATCCAAGTAAAACGCGAATAGACACTAACTTTACTAAATTTATTTAAAAATTAAGCTTGTTACACATATAAATTTACTACACTTTATTAATTAATTTTTTCTCAGTTCTCATAACTTCTCTTATAAAAAAATCCAGTATTTCATCGAATGACATTGTGAGCTCAGAGTCAATCATGAAGCAACGAATAAAACTCACAGAAATCACCAAATATAAATCATCTTTTTTGCTGTATGGTGTTGGTTGCAGGTTCGAACAAACTATAGTACACAAATTTCAGTTAATTACTGAATAACCACTGATTTTTATGAATATATTAAACAATGAAACTTGTTACATATATAAATTAATAAAACTTGTTATACATAGAAATTGAGAAACAATTTATTATTCCTGTATCAGTTGTGATAACTTGTCAAACCAAGCGACTCAGCATCATACCAAATGACTTTGGGAGATTGCGTATGATTGAATTATGCTTAAACAAATAGAAACCACTAAATTTTACCAAATAACATTAGAAGCTTAAGAGTAAATAATCAACCAACAAACATAGAAAGTCACTGAATTTAGTACATAAACAGACAATATGGCTAGATGATGTTAAGTGTCATTATGAGGTTGCATTAAAAAACTGGATTACGCAAATCTCAGTTAATGACTGAAAAACCACTGATTTTATTAAGGTTATTAAAAAAAAATCGCTATGCATATAAATTGAAGAGCACTCTATTATTAGTATTTCTGTATTAGTTTTGATATTTAATTTCACCAAGAGGCACATTATTTCACTGCATGTCATTGGGAGCTTGAAAGTCAATTACAAAGTAGCAAAAAATAAAAAAACTTTAATCTACCGACGGTATAGTTATAGTGAATTATTTTCAGTTTTTACAGGTTTGAATGTCATTCCATATTATAAATATGTTATTTTTTTATTTTTCTTTTGCTCGAAAGGCGACGAGTGATCAAGTCGTCGTGGAAAGGGAATTTTAATACAAAGGTATCTTTACCGATTAAGGAATAAGAATCCACGCGATTGCCAATTAAAAAGATATTTATTGAATTAAAATCTTTGTTATCACAAATTATTGCTTGAAATTACAAGGGTTCTTATAATTGTTCGAGTCTCTAACTCGAGCTCAACCGTTCGCTTCGATCGAGTCCCGCCGAGATTCTAGAGATGGAGTTCCGGATGGAGTCCGGGCGGACTTTTGAGATCCCGGATGGAGTCCCGGCAGGAGTCCAGGCCGGATCGATCGAGTCCCGCCGAGATTCTAGAGATGGAGTCCCGGATGGAGTCCGGGCGGGCTTTTGGGATCCCGGATGGAGTCCCGGCCGGAGTCCGGGCCGGTCGATCGAGTCCCGCCGAGATTCTAGAGATGGAGTCCCTGAAGGAGTCCGGGAGGGCTTTTGGGATCCCGGATGGAGTCCCGGCGCGAATCCGGGCGGCAGTCCGGGCCGGATCGATCGAGTCCCGCCGAGATTCTAGAGATGGAGTCCCGGAAGGAGTCCGGGAGGGCTTTTGGGATCCCGGATGGAGTCCCGGCGCGAATCCGGGCGGGAATCCGGCCGGATTGATCGAGTCCCGCCGAGATTCTAGAGATGGAGTCCCGGAAGGAGTCCAGGCGGCAGTCCGGGAGGGCTTTTGGGATCCCGGATGGAGTCCCGGAAGGAGTCCAGGCGGCAGTCCGGGAGGGCTTTTGGGATCCCGGGTGGAGTCCCGGCGGGAGTCCGGGCCGGATCGATCGAGTCCCGCCGAGATTCTGGAGATGGAGTCCGGGCGGGAGTCCGGGAGGGCCTTTGGGATACCGAATAGAGTCCCAGCGGGAATCCGGGCGGGAGTCCGGGCCAGATCGATCAAGTCCCGCCGAGATTCTAGAGATCGAGTCCCGGAAGGAGTCCGGGAGGGTTTTTGGGATCCCGGAAGGAGTCCGGGCGGGAGTCCGGGCGGGCTTTCGGGATCCCAGATGGAGTCCCGGCGGGAGTCCGGGCGGGACTGCCGGGACTTCCGCCTGGACTCCATCCGGGACTGTTTTTTTCTGCGCGGGACACCAGAATGGATTCTGCCATTGGACAGCCGAGATTCGCGGACCGTCCAGGATGGAGTCCGGGATGGACTGTAAGACAGTCCAGGGGAGAATCCATAATGGACACCAGGATGGATTCTGCCATTGGACAGCCGAGATTCACGGGTCATCCAGGATGGAGTCCGCAGACTCCGCGATCCGATTAAAAGCTGGAGTCGGCGGACACCATCTGATACTCCATCCGGTACTCCATCCTGGACTGCCAAGATTCCATCCGGGACTCCATCCTGGACTGCCAAGATTCCATCCATGACTCCAGCCTGGACTACTTTTTCTGCGCGGGTGGTCGGTTTGGTCTAGTGGTTAGCGTTTACGTCCTTAGGTAGATAGGTAGTTAGGTAGGTCGATAGGTCTTAGGTTCAAATCTCCAAACATCACTTCTCAGAGAGCATCACGGAAAAATTGTAATTGTGAAGGAATCACTTTTTTTCTTTTTTTAATATTATTAAAATAATATTGCACATATAATTAATGTACTAACATATTTTTATTATGTAATATATAAATTTAATCATAACATGAATATTAATATTCGGTAATGTTCATATCAATTGTCCCGCCACTGGCTCGCTTCTGAAACTGGACCTCGGCTCCGTCCAATCAGTGAACTCTGGCCCAAGCCTAGCTAAAAGCACTACACCAATACTGTCAGTTAGTGTTTAAGATTGAAATAGAAACTTTATTTTCCGTATACATGAGATGGACCGCTCTGCTTGATGCATAGAAGCCGACTAAATCAAAATATACTTTTGGAACGCACGCGCCCTCTACACGCTTAGTGATTGGTTACGCATGTTCGCCAACAAATAAAAATGAAAATATAAAATATAAAATAATCACGAGACGAGATCAAACATCCCGCCCACCAAATTAAGCAAGTAATTTATGATATGGAGTGTTACAACTACGTTTCTATTGGTAGCTTACATAGCTTTGTCATCGCTCGTTTGATAATTCCGGTTGGAGTTTTTACTGACGACCCGAACCTTCTCGTCGCGGCTCGGATGCAATTCAACTACTCTACCTATTGTCCACTTTAAGGGTGGTAGATTTTCGTCGTTAATCATGACCAAATCATTAATAGCGACATTTTCTTGACTCGTTTTCCATTTGGTTTTCACCTGGAGAGAGACAAGATACTCCGATGTCCACCGTTTCCAAAATTGTTGAACATTGCGTTGGATCAATTGCCATCGATCAAGACGATTGAGTTGAACCTCGGTCAAATTGATATCTGGAAGATTCGAAGGAGGTTCACCGACCAAGAAGTGTCCTGGTGTAAGCGGCTCAAGATCGGATGGATTCGATGAGAGTTGCGTTAAGGGTCTCGAATTGAGACATGCTTCAATTTGCGCTAAAAGAGTTGCCAGCTCTTCAAAAGTGAACAACGATTGACCGGAGATTCTTTTTAGGTGGTATTTGCATGATTTTATTCCAGCCTCCCATAAACCGCCCATGTGCGGAGAACGTGGCGGAATAAAGCTCCATTGAATTTTATTCTCAGAGAAAAAATTGTGTGTTTCCGTGGTTCCGATCTCTTTGCGAATAAATTCATACAGTTCCTTGAGTTCACGATTGGCACCGACGAAATTTGTACCGTTATTGCTGTAAATTCGTTGTGGACATCCTCTTCGTGCAACAAATCGTCGTAATGTAGCCAAAAATGCTGCGGTCGTGAGCTCGCTAGTTGCCTCGAGATGTATCGCCTTGGTGGCGAAACATACAAATAGAGCCACGTACGATTTATTTGTTTTTCTTCCTCTTCCTTTGTTGACTAGAGTCACTATCGGGCCCACAAAGTCGACACCCGTTACGTAGAAGGGTTTGCTTGGTTGAACTCTATCCTTTGGTAACGCACCCATGACTTGAGACGCTGTCTTCGGGTTGGCTCTAAAGCATGCGACGCACTCGTGAAATACGCGTCGAGTAAGATTCCGTCCATTGAGCGGCCAGTAACGTGCTCGTACTGCTGCCAACAACGATTGCGGTCCAACGTGTAGTAGTCGAATATGCTCTCTCTTGATGAGTAATTTGGTGAGTCGATGTTTGTCGGGTAATATTACCTGATGTTTTTGTTGAAAACTCGCACTTGCTTGTTGAAGTCTGACGCCCACCTTGATGAGTCCGTCCTTGTCCAGAAATAGATCAAGTGACAACAGCTTGCTCGACGTTTTAATCGGTGCTCCTTTGCGAAGATCTCTGATTTCTTCTCCGAAGAAACCTTGTTGAGCGTGTTTGATAAGAAAGTTTGAGGCTTGATTTATTTCACTCACCTTCAAATTTATATCGATTTTCTCTCCTGATTTTTTGCGACAGTTTTCGATAAAGCAAAAGCAGTACGCCAAAATTCTCTCCATTTTCGAAATCGATGAATAATTTTCAATAAAATTGTCGAGAAATTCGTTGCCTTGACGATTTGTAACATTAACAGCGATTGCCTTGTGACCCTTAGCCTCTGCATTGATGAGTTCTTGAACTTCCTTACACTGATTCTCTTCTTCTTGAGGTTGTGTGGGAGATTCACAACCCTTTAACCAGGTTGGTCCCGCCCACCATAACTCGCTACTTTCGAGCTTATCACAGCTTACACCGCGAGAGACCAAATCGGCTGGATTTTCCTGGCCCCTTACGTGACCCCACTGAGTGTGTGGTATTGAGCATTGAATTTCGCTAACTCGGTTACATACGAATGTTTGCCATCGAGACGTTTCCTTGGCAATCCATGCTAGAACAATCATAGAATCCGTCCACGCTCGAATTTCCTTGAACTCAATATTTAAAGCTTTCCTGACAGCTTGAGTCAATCTTGTGAGTAAAACGGCGCCACACAATTCAAGTCGGGGCAGAGTTATTCTTTTCGCTGGAGCGACGCGTGATTTCGAACACAATAGCGTTGCGGTTCTCTGCCCTTCCTCATCTTCTGATTGAATATAAAGACACGCGCCGTATGCCCTCTCGGAGGCGTCGCAAAAACCATGAAGGTACAGCCGAGTCGGATTGTCCTGCTCTATGGTTCTCCGCGGTACTCGAATAGTTCCCACCCTTTTAACATCTTCAACGTAGTCGTTCCACTCATCAAGCAACATTTGTGGTAATTGACTATCCCACTCAATATCATGAGACCAAGTTGATTGCATTATCAGTTTTGCTCTGATGATAATCGGTCCGATGAATCCGAGAGGATCAAAAAGTTTAGCTATCGCTGACAGTATATATCGTTTCGTTTTTGCTCCATCGTCAATTCTAATTGAGAATTGAAAAACATCGTTTGTCGGAAGCCATTGTAAACCCAAGGTTTTCACACAGTCGCTTTCGTTAATACTCAATGGTGTATATCGTCGCTTGAGCTCCATTTGTGTAACTCGAATCCTCCTCGTCTCAGTAACTGCGTTAGTTGCTCACGTAAATCCTTTGCTTCCTTGAGACTATCCGTGCCTGACAAAACATCGTCCACATAGAAATCTTGAAGTACGACGTTAGCTGCTACTCGAAATTTGTTTCGTTCAGATATTGCTAATTACCGAATCGCCCTAATAGCCAAATACGGAGCACACGCTTGGCCGTAAGTGACTGTATTCAAACGATATTCCTGAATAGGTTGATCGACTGAAAATCGCCACAAGATTCGTTGAAAGTCGCGATCAAGCGGATCCACCAAAATCTGTCGGTACATCCTTTGTACATCGGCTGTGAGAGCTATCTTGTGCAATCTAAATCTCAACAGAATCTCGAACAAATTATCTTGCAAGGTCGGACCGACTAGGAGATGGTCGTTCAAAGATTTTCCCGAACTAGTTTTCGCGGAAGCGTCGAATACGACTCGCAGTTTTGTTGTTACGCTCGCCTCACGAATGACCCCATGATGCGGTAGATATACAACCAGCTGGTTGTTCGCAATCTCTTCGCGCGGTACCGGCGACATGTGTCCCAGCTCGATGTACTCTCGCATGAACTCGGTATACCGTTGTCGCAGAATATTGCCCTTAAATCTTCGCTCCAGCCATAACAGTCGTTTTTTCGCGGTTAGTCGAGATTCTCCTAGCTCGACTGTAGTGTCGCGAAATGGCAGACGAACTACAAATCGCCCAGAATCATCGCGCGTCGCGGTTTCGAACAATTTTTTGCATTTTTCATCGTCTCTTGATAAATTCTGATTTGCCTTATCTGACTTGACTTCTTCGATATTCCAAAATCGTGTTATATTTTCGTTAAGAGTGCTATGATCACTAGAGCAAACAAATACTGAGATATTTGGAATTCGCGATTGCGTTGGTATTGGCCCGGCCAATACCCAACCTAGTGCTGTATTTTGTAGAGTGAGCTTATCGTCACCTAATTGGATTTTTCCCGACTCGAGAAGACTATGGAAAAACTCAGCACCGATGAGCATCTCGACCTTGCTTGGATCGTGATAACATGGATCAGCGAGTTTAATTGTGCTCGGTATTTGTAGATCGCTTGACTCGAGCTTGAAGGACGGCAAATCATTTGTAATTCGCGGTACGACTAAGCAATGAACGTTAATCCGTAATTTTGAGTGTCTTGAAGTAACTAGGACATGACAATCTTGCGTGACTTGACTTTTCATTTCGTTTAAACCGACGATTGGTTCGTTAATTGTTCCCGTACGCAAACCGAATTTATTACACGTGGCTGTGGTAATAAAATTTGCTTCGCTTGCACTATCTAGTAATACGCGTATGGCTATCGGCGTTCCATTCGCATGATTCGCATTTACCAACGCTGTGGACATGAGAACGCGTTTGAGTCGATTTGTTGATTGATGCATCGTCGTCGCATTGTTGCTTAATGGTTCGTCTTTGCATGCGCTGTTTGGAGCTGTACTTGGAGCTGGTGTGCTCAACTTTGACTCAGGTGGACGATCTTTGTCTCGTGGCATATGTCATAGCGTGTTATGTCGTCCAGAACACTCCCTACAAGAACCCATTTTGCAGGTTTTGACGAAATGATCGTTTCGCAAACAGTTGAGACACAAGCGAAGTCTCCTTGCCTCGCTGATGCGGTCCTCGACTGACATACCTAGAAATTTTGTGCAATAGTAAATGAAGTGTGGACCACTGCAGAGATAACATTTACCTGGTTTATTTTCCGGTTGTTCCGTCACGCACGATGTTACATTGCTGCTTGTTGATTTGTTTTGTTTGTTGAATGACTTGCGCGAAGCGGATTCGTTTTGAGAATCCTTGTCGGACTTTGATGATGTGGGCTTGTTTGTATTGTCTTTCGGTTTTGTACCAGATTGCAAGCGTTCTAGGATTTGACAGCGTTTTTGCAAAAAATCTGTCATCATCTCGACGGTGGGTGATTCGTCCGCTTCGGCATGCCGTTCCCATTCTCGACGGGTCGTAGAATCCAGCTTTACTTCGATCATATAGAGTAGTAATTCGTCCCAAAACTCGGTTGGAAGTTGCATTGCTTTCAAAACCCGAAGATGTTTGACTGTATGATCGACAAGTTCACGAATTGCACCGGCGGATTCTCGTTCGACCTTTGGCATTTCGAACAAACAATAAATATGTTTTTTCTTAATAGATTTAGGATCGTCATATCGTTTTTTGAGCAAATTCCAAGCTACTTCGTAATTTGCATCTGAAATGTCGATTGACTCGATTAACTTTGCCGCGTTCCCCGTCAATGAAGAGGTTAAGTACTGATATTTTTGTATATTTGACAGGTCACGGTGATCATGCACTAGAGCTTTAAACGTTTCGGAATATCGATTCCACTCTTCGATTTTTCCATCAAAACTCGGTAATTTCACTACCGGCAGTTTAACTTGAGATACTCGTTGTCCGTTTTGGTGGCGATTATTCGATAGCAGCGTCAATAATGCGGTCTGTTGTTCTAGAATCCTCAATAGTGGATCGTTGTTCGATGGTGGCACTGCATTCGCATCGACTAAAGCGCTTGCGCCGTTCGTAGTATTCGTCGTGCCAACTGCTTCCGGCTGCGCTTGTTGCTCGTTCAGTGGTGGCGGGTCGGTCGTACTGGTATGCGGCTGCTCTGGTGTATTTTGACAAACAAACAACCACTTGATGAACCTTTCGTTGACACTTGAACTATTGCTTTCAATATTTTTCTTGTTATCCGGTTCGAAGGACCATGTTTAGGATTGAAATAGAAACTTTATTTTCCGTATACATGAGATCGACCGCTCTGCTTGATGCATAGAAGCCGACTAAATTAAAATATACTTTTGGAACGCACGCGCCCTCTATACGCTTAGTGATTGGTTACGCATGTTCGCCAACAAATAAAAATGAAAATATAAAATATAAAATAATCACGAGACGAGATCAAACAGTTAGTATTATGCCAATAATAGAAAACAAACTCTGGAACGGTGTTATTATTCCAGCGTCGCCCCAGCATTAAGTCAGTAATGATTCCGTACCTCCCCAGAACTAATAGCCAGTACCGACAACATTGGCAACTGTACTGCGCCAAGACATGCCGATTTGAAATTGGTACATGGGTATCCGTTATTCCAATTATCAAGTCGATTGAGAGACCTTTAAATATTTTTTGCGAGACAACTCGTGAGCTTGATCCTGAATAACAATGTTTTCGGGTGAGGCAAAAACTTTATAAAATAGAGTATATAAAATAGTATCACTCTAATATACATATATAGCATATGTCATTCAGTAATATATTATACTCAGCTGTTTGCGTAAAAATATTAGCTCTTATGATCCTTAACAAAAGCTGTACGTATAAGAATATAAAAAACGTAAATATATGTGCACAACACTCTTTGGTATAAACCGAGCTATACATAAACTGCTAATGGAGAGAGAGTGGTTGTCGCTGCTACTGCTCATGCTGCCAGTGCTGCTGTTTCGAGAAGCATGAAGAGAGTTGCGAAGAGAGAGTTCACGAAGAGCATGAGGCTAGCGTTCTCTAAGTACCGCAGTTGAAATTATGAGCGTGAAAGGAGTCGTTCGAGTTCATTATATACACGAGACTACTCTTTCTCACTCCACAGTGAAAATCCTCACGGAATCCAGCCGCGTGCTACGTAGTTCACAATAAATTAACAAATACAGAGCGACCGAGTTAGTATCCGTAATAAACAGAAGAGAGAAAAAAAGAAGATTGCAAAATAGAACAAACGGGAGAGTGTGAGGGTGGACACGATGAATTAAAACAACGCTTAATATCGAGTGCTCGTGTATTATAATGAGAAACGCGCTAGCGGGAACGGGACACCTCGTTGCTCGTGCTGCAACGTACAACGCGAAAGCGATGCACACGCCATGGACGCGGCTGAGCGTCGCGACGCTCTCGTCTAGTCTTACGCTTCTTCGCCGTTCCATGCATCAAGGCACATGCTCACAAGATATTGGGTAATGCGGATCACAATTATTACCGAGGATTTGCTAATTAGACACTACGAATTAGGCATTTCAATATAAATAAAGAAACATAATATTATAGAAGTGAAAAAAAAACTTCCGACTGAAACAAAAGCGTTCAAGGTAAAAGATCCAGCTTCTAGTGTATTAAGTTATTGTCTAATATTTTAAAAAAATTACAGGCAAATTGAAGTGTTTTTTTTACTGCCGGATATTGCAGAAGTACGATTTTATAAGTAAAACTACGGTTAGCGGACTCGCTTAAGCGCCCGAGTCTCTTTGTCTAAGTTTTGACATTTGGCATAAACAAAAAATGTAAATGCATGAACTTGGTCCCAATATGTCTGACAACACCGCCGACCAATCGCAGTACGAATAAACCGAAAACAATTAAATCTTACACTTTCGATACTAAAACACGAAAGTCGATATATCTCGTCACCAACTTTTTAAGAGAGGACCAGGCTAATCACACGCGCGCCAGCGCGTGTCTGAAAGACTTTTGCGCTGCTGCGCTCTTACAAAGCTTAAAAGGTTACGGGCGCCGTAGCGTCCTCTTATGTCAAATTTGATACCAAAGTAAACTTGTTTACGACGGACTTTCTTAGCAACCAATCACAGGACGAATAAAACGACAACAATGGATTCGATAAAATATCTTTACTCATGAACTTATTAGGGGTGCATATTTAATATTGAAATCTAACAGTGAGAGTTGCAAATCAGGTTTCAGTGGCTTCCGAGCAACATTCGTAGTCGGAAGGCAGTAGGTGAAATACCTGCACTATTTCGGATTTATGCCTTCAAGTAAGTGTTAAATACCATAAAAGTGATATAAATACCTTCAGAATAAGCCACACTATTGATTTGATACGTAAAAAGTTAATTTTTCCCATAAATTCTCGGAATCAATAAGTGCATTAGGTAACTTAATTTAGGTTACGCTACAATTTCTGACACCGAATTTATATCTTGTTGCATCATTATATTTGTGCTTTGATTTATTCTAAATAGAGATAGCGTAATATATCAGTCATTAAAAAATTCGTGAAATAAAAAATTATGTACATTAATGAAAATAATACTATGAAACGTACCGATAGCAGTGGACGCACGGTCGGTGTGTAGCTTCGACGGTCCCCAGAGTTAAGGGATCATCTCAGTGTGAAATTTTCATAAAATCGTTTTTTTTTTTTTTTGATTATCGGATAGTATGCACGGTTACAAACATGCTGTTAAATTTTTTAATCGAAATTCGAATTATTTTCGTCACTACAGCATTTCTTAGAGAAAGGGAACGGCGCGTCACATCTGCCGCGTCCGTCCGGTCGTTCAACCGTTATTCCTTTTGTTGTGCTCCTACCTGCGTGTGACCTTCTATAGGTATTCAATTCTTTAAATTCGTTAAATGAGCCGAAAATGAGGAGTTCGAAGAAGCCGAAGGGATATTGTATGGACCTGGCATCGCCGATTGATCGTAAGTGAATGATTTATCTGAAAATTCCTGATCTCAAAGTTTAAGCGCGTTTTTCTCGGAATGGTGTTTTTCAAAACGGTGTCCGCTGCCGAGAGAAGAGTTTTCAAGCTATCGATTTCAAAGTTTTACAGAGCATTCTTCTTGTCATACTCTATCGTCCTATGGAAGCATTTTTTTTTTAACTTCCTATTTTTTTTCTCGAAAAACTGTCGAAAAAAAATGCCAAATTCACTACTTTTTGTTCAATTAAATTTCAGCAATTCACGATTTTGTCAAAAAAAAATTTTAAAAAAGCCTCCATAGGACGATAGCGGCTTTCCTACAGATTAATAATCTTTTTGAAATTTTTGTTTCAGATCAAAATTGAGCCCGGAAAAGTGGACACCGATTAGGACTCTTTTTTTTACACCATTTTTGATAATTAATAACAATAATAAAATAATAAAAAATCACCGCAACAAAAATCATTTTGTATTCTTCATCGCTGCTTTAATTTATTTAAAAAAACCCCAGACCGTTTAGGATATCCTAACCATGAAAAAAAAATCGCGAAAATCAGTGATTTTTCGGGCGGTCACACTGAGATGATCCCTTAAGCAGCATTATTCCCGGTCATAACTTGGATGGGTGACCGTTTAGCCTTGCACTGGTCTGCGCGCCAACTGCTGAGCGGGAGGCAGTTTTTTTGAGTTTCTAATGTATTGTGATGTCGTGGATGAGTTTTTATTGTTAATGTCCGAATATTTATTATCGGAGCAGCCAACTCGGCTACGGAACGCGATTGTAGGGAAAGAGAAACTCGGTAAACACTTTGTTGAACTGCACAAGACGTTTATTCACGAGGATCGCGGTTACATCAAATCGGGCAGAGGTTCGGTGACTTAATGACTAACGAAATAACGCGGGAGGTGTTTATAAAGAGTCAATCGTGGGAAAATGGTGATAGTGGGGAGGAATTTTGGGAAGAAGTCTGGAAAGTTCCACGAGGGTTAAGATGCACGTGTGACTGAATTCCAAGAAATGCGGTATTCGGAAAAAAAGTCCTTCGGAAAAAAAGTCTTGGAAAAAAGGTCCCTGGAAAAAAAGTCCTGTGGAAAAAAGGTGCTGTGGAAAAAAGGTCCTGTGGAAAAAAGTTCCGGTGGAAAAAAGGTCCGGTGGAAAAAAGGTCCGATGGAAAAAAGGTCCAGTGGAAAACAAATACGGTGGAAAAAAGTACGGTGGAAAAAAAGTCCGGTGGAAAAAAAGTCCGGTGGAAAAAAAGTCCGCGGAAAAAAAGTCCGGTGGAAAAAAAGTCCGGTGAAAAAAAGTCCGGTGGAAAAAAAGTCCGGTGGAAAAAAAGTACGGTGGAAAAAAAGTCCGGTGGAAAAAAAGTCCGGTGGAAAAAAAGTCCGGTGGAAAAAAAGTCCGGTGGAAAAAAAGTCCGGTGGAAAAAAAGTCCGGTGGAAAAAAAGTCCGGTGGAAGAAAAGTCCGGTGGAAAAAAAGTCCGGTGGAAAAAAAGTCCGCGGAAAAAAAGCCCGCGGAAAAAAAGTACGGTGGAAAAAATGTCCGGTGGAAAAAAAGTATGGTAGAAAAAAAGAAGACCGACTTTATGCATCCGAATTTCAAATATAATACGACTTTGCTCCCACTCAATCCCAGTTCATGTACCCTAACAACGATTTTATACACACCAATTTTTTCCCTTCGACAAATATAGTTCAAATGTTCTGCAGGCGCGAGCTAAATGCACAATTTGGTAAAGATTGTGAACGAACTTTCGATTTCATAGTAATTTTAATTATACAACATTATAATATTTTTTGAAAGGTGCAAAATGAGGAAACAATGTCCAAGCATGAATTGGCAAACTTTTTCATTCTCACTATCGAGAGGCGATATAGGTTAAGACAACTAGGAGGTATTGTTTTATTGGGAGACGTCCTCAGATGTTATTTTGTTCAATATTTCGAAGAGAAAATCAATTCTATTTGATATTGAGAGCGAATAATAATTCATCATTGGACGCAATTTTTTTTTTAATATGTTATTTCAGCAAAATGTCCCTAAAAAGCGTTACGGTCTTTGAGAAAAAAAATTAGTGAATTTTGACAAAGTGTCATTAAAAACCGTTACGGTCCTTCAGAAAAAAAAGTGAATTTGGACAAAATTTCCTCAAAATCAATTACGTCTTTAGTTACTGCAATTTTCAACATAATATATCTTTAATTCAGGTTTTATTGCTTTTTGAATTTTTTTAAAGTGTTTGAATACTCCTCCGTAAATGTTAGGATACTCGAGATGATTAATCTGAAGACCGACTTTATACATCCCAATTTCAAATAAAATCCGACTTTGCACCCACACCGACCAGATGCTAAATTTGAAGACCGACTTTATACACCCCAATTTCAAATAAAATCCGACTTTGCACCCACACCGACCAGATGCTAAATTTGAAGACCGACTTTATACACCCCAATTTCAAATAAAATCCGACTTTGCACCCACACCGACCAGATACTAAATTTGAAGACCGACTTTATACACCCCAATTTCAAATAAAATCCGACTTTGCACCCACACCGACCAGATGCTAAATTTGAAGACCGACTTTATACACCCAATTTCAAATAAAATCCGACTTTGCACCCACACCGACCAGATGCTAAATTTGAAGACCGACTTTATACACCCCAATTTCAAATAAAATCTGACTTTGCACACACACCGACCAGATGCCAAATTTGTAGACCAACTTTATACACCCCAATTTCAAATAAAATCCGACTTTGCACCCACACCGACCAGATGCTAAATTTGAAGACCGACTTTATACATCCCAATTTCAAATAAAATCCGACTTTGCACCCACACCGACCAGATGCTAAATTTGAAGACCGACTTTATACACCCCAATTTCAAATAAAATCCGACTTTGCACACTGTAGTGTTAATTTCCCTAAAAATGCCAAGCGCACTACAAAGCT
Source organism: Ephialtes manifestator (assembly GCA_963970395.1). NCBI lineage: Eukaryota > Metazoa > Arthropoda > Insecta > Hymenoptera > Ichneumonidae > Ephialtes > Ephialtes manifestator. The sequence goes on from OZ019968.1 coordinate 23,601,256, forward strand.
AAAGCCTGCGGATTCTCCCCTTTATTTTAACCCTGGGCGCCAGGCGCTTTCGCGCCAGGGAAAACCCGCGATGTAAAAGGCCAAGCTGCTTTTGCCGGACTAGCCGCAGCCGTCAAGAAATGTAGAGTGGCGGGATTCTTATGGGCTTTTCTCGCTAGTTAAATAAATAAAACCCTGCCAATATCTTGAGGGAGAAAAAAAACCCAAAATAATATTTTATTTTAAATTTATCGAAAAAGAACAAGCAAGAAAATAATTCTCCCAGCAAAACAATTTCGGGCCTCGATGCCCCATGTGAGATGCCGCACGCCGAGGCTCTCACCACACACGCATACACACAATAAAGCACATAAATACGCGCGAGAGAGAGAGCGAATGATTTTCAGCAAATAAAGAAGAATTAAAGCTTAAATTTTACCTCAGGCTGGATCCGCTGATCCACCTGGCTTCCAACAATTAACAAACCCAATACTAATCCCACGTATCCTCACCCCGAAGAGGGAATACCGAGGGAAATAAACTTTTTAATGAAACGAAAGATACTCTATATTAAGGAAAAGAGATCGCGCGCTTCTCTCTTACTCTCACTAAGCGACGCGTTCTCGTCCGCTTCTCTCTCTTTCCCACTCACACGTATCGCGCAGCGGGAACGATTAGCACTCTCGAACACAGAAAATTATACACCTTTCCGCGACAGTCAAATTCTCCCCGATAAAACAAACACGGCTACTCAATCCACCGTTAACAAAAGAAATAAATGAACTCGCGAATCACTCTCACACCGACAAAACAATCGTTCCCGCGCACTTTAATGATTCCCGAAAAATGCGAGGGAATTAACAAAGAAACGATAATGGCTGGTTCCGGGTAGCACTCCCGACAGTAAAAATTTTATAAATAATCCTCCACCTACGAAAGGACAACGATCTCGCCGTAATGCCACGCGGGACCTATACAATACAATTTCCCGAACGAATTAGCTCGCGGGCTCAAACACACGCGAAGAATCGTCGTCGCGACACTGCTTTCCGAAAACACAATAAAATAAATGAGAGACGGGGCTTACCTCGCTAATCGACGTACCAAAGATCTTCAAGAGCTATCGATTCTCCGCTCTTCCTTTCTCTCAATATATTTTATGTCCTATATTCCTGCGGGAGTCAAGTCTCGAACGGTTTATGTCGCCGAGGAGATCGAGCGCCCAATCTAACCCTAGAAAACCCACACAACAGCTCCTCGCGCGACAAACGTTCCCACGGAACAGCCTCGAGATGTGCCGATCGCGGAAGCACGAGCCCTCTCATCCCTACTCTAATTACTTGACCGGCGGAAAATCAGGCGGCCAACTCTAACTTTTCGCGATCTTTTGGAAACGCTAAACGGTTGGCGCCTCTGGCGCGCGAGGTCCAAATTAGGAAGCGCAGCGCAACGCAATCGACGGCGGTTTTCATAGGTGTTGCATAGGTGTTCTTGCATCCCTCGTTCACGGCGACTTCCTCGATGTTTCAGGGAGTGGGTGACGTCTCGTAAGCAACTCTATCTCGTTGCTCGGAGGGAACATGGCGTAGAAAATTCGAAGAGTATACGTCGATGTTTCCTCGTCTCTCGTACATGATAAAAAAAATATAAAAATAAGCGGAAATTAATAATAATATTCGTTATCCTTATGAGGCCCTACGGATCTGTCGAGAGTCTTTGTATCGCGAGGAGCTTGCATTGATCATTAAAATTTTACCACGTTACAACACACACCGACCAGATGCTAAATTTGAAGACCGACTTTATACACCCCAATTTCAAATAAAATCCGACTTTGCACACACACCGACCAGATGCTAAATTTGAAGACCGACTTTATACACCCCAATATTAAATAAAATCCTACCCGCATATTACTTCGGTTATACACCAAATTTAGGCTTCATAGTTCATATTTTGCTGAAGTTAATGCTATAACGTAAATTTAAAAAAAAATCAAAATTCTATAAAATCGGAAGCGATTTTCTGATTTCGGCCAAATTCAAAACCAAACAGCATTAAATGTACCTGCACTTAAGGAGAACTATTGAGCAAGATATGCTAACATTTACGAAAGAGCATTCACACTCTTTTTTTTAATTTGAAAAAGCTATAAGACTCGAATTTAAGGATACATTTTGTCAAAAACTGCAACAATCAAAGGCGGGCTGCAACCATACTTGCGTACCAGATTTCAGCTCAATCCGTACTTTTTTTCCATCGGACTTTTTTTCCACCGGACTTTTTTTCCACCGGACTTTTTTTCCCCCGTACTTTTTTTCCACAGGACTTTTTTTCTGCAGGACCTTTTTTCGGAGACTTTTTTTCCGGGGTCCTTTTTTCCACGGGACTTTTTTTCCGGGATTCAAGAAATGCAGGTGGCGGGCTAGGTCGGTCCCAATGAGGTATCTGTGGGAAAGAGGCGATAAAACGCGCTCCTAGGGAAAGAATTCGGGGAAAAGTCACATATACTATGCGGAGGCGGAGATTAGGATGCAGGGGCTGTAGTGGACGGTGGGAAACTTAGTCACAGTGCAGCGAACGGTAGGTGGAAGAAAAAAAACATAGAAGGAGCAGTCTCGTTACACCTCCCCCCTTATTTTAGAAAATTCATAACGTGATAGATGAATTTTCTATGCCTTAGGATACGAAAGATTACGTCTAGTTGTATGTCTTACGGAAGAACGAGTGTCGAGAGGGCGATTAAGATTAGCTAAGGCTATGAGTTCTTCGTTTGGATAGCGAGTCTCATAATTGACATTTTCGGTAGAGTTGGTATGGAAACAATTATTGTAAACATTTATACATGGTGAAAAGGTACAGGCGAAGAACTTAGTTATTAAATTACCTAGACATGTACAAAGACGGCTAACGTCAAAACTACAATACTGATGCACGCATACCCTAAGTATTTCAGTCCGTCAGAGGCAGTTTCATACAGTGTTTTGTTTCTTCTATGTTGTCCAATTTTTCCAGCTTCCTCTGATATTTCGTCCAGTGTTTGTCCAAGAGACTTAAGTTCTGTCACGTCGAGGTGTGTAGGTCGTCCAAGTGTGGTTAGTTTCAAATCTTCTAAGGACACCGAGTGATTACTAAGAATTTCGTCTAGTTTAGGCGTAATAAAAGATTTGTTTACAACTATGTCCGTCGTCTGCACAACATTTTCTTCCTGTCGGGGTCGTATTACTATATGGTCAGTTTGAGCAATGCAATTTCCGGAAATGGTTACTTTATTAGTGCCAGATAATGTAGTCTGCAGGGGTTTGTGATCATCGCATATTTTGTGAAGCGTTTCTGGCACAGGAGATGTTACCATCCATGATTTTCCGTTTTTTAATTGAATCCATAATGACTTAAGATTGACAGTTTGCGGGCGATGCTGAACAACTCGTCGCGGTGAATGTTGATCTCGGTCAAGTCCACGTAGTTGACGACGGTCCATGTCTTGTGGTACATAACCACGTCAACCAGGTGTTCCAGGTAAACAGGCCCGGAGATTGGCTCCACTTGAACTATTTCAGTTGCCATACAGCCTGTCAGGAATAACAGGAGAAACGCCCACATTTTGTCCTGAACATAAAAAGGAATTAGTTTCGAAAATATGGCTTAAGTTTATTTACATGAATTAATTTTTTTCTGTTTCGAAGTAATATTTCGTAATTAACGTCTGAGGTTCGTGCAAGAATTATTGCGGGTCCTTCCCACTTTGGAGCAAGTGGAGATTTGTCTCGTTCTTGCGCAACGAGAACTTCATCGCCCTTGTTAAAAATTGGAGCAGGTCGATGAATGTGAGCGTCCTGGTTAGCTTTGTAACGCTCTTTCGCTGCGACAAGGTGGTCACGACCCTTCTTCAGAATCCTTTCATGGTCTGCACGGAGTCCCTCGAAGTATTCGTCGATGGTGGCATTTGTTCGGTGGATAGGGATGCTATTCGGGACGTTAGGTTTACGTCCGAACTGCATCTCGAAAGGTGTGAGGCCGATGCCTTCTTGCTTGGCTGTGTTGTAAGCCATCGAGACAAATTTTAACTTCTTATCCCAATCCTCGCGATGATCATGGATGAGAGCTTTAATTTGTTCTTTAATTGGTCCATGAGCTCTTTCAAGGCTTCCGTTACTTTGAGGATGGAATGTTGTTGTCGTCATGTGTGAAATTTTGAAGAGTTTCTCCAGATGTTTAAACGTTTGGCTGATGAAGTTACGGCCTCCGTCTGTGAGGATCTTCTTCGGTGCGCCGTGGATGTAAATGAAATGCTCGACTAATGCATTCACGGTGGCTTGAGCATCTTGAGTTTTTAGAGGGATCAACGTGATGAATTTTGTCAGTTGGTCCTGTACTGACATTATGTACTTGTATCCATCGGTTGATTCGGGAATGGGCCCAACAAGGTCCAATGCAATTTTATCATTGGGTCGTTCTGGCGTATCAGTCATTACAGCTTCTGCTTGTGGACGTATACGGACGAGCTTGATTTTCTGGCAAGTGTCGCATCTTCGGATGTAGTCTTCGACATCTTTTTGAAGGTTCGGCCAGGTAGCAACTGCTTTGATACGATCAAGAGTCTTGGCTATACCAAAATGTCCAGTGGCCTTCGTTCCATGGTGCTCCTTTATAATGCGTTGGCGGTCTTCTTCAGTACCTGGCTCGTAAAGATCCTTGTCATAAAAATACAATAAGGGGCGATCTTCTCTCTTAGACCAAATGAAATTAATCATTAGTTTAATTCGGTTTTTTGTTGCTGGGTGAGATCGAAGATGATCACAGCCTAAATAAATTTTCGTTGTCTCATTTATTTTTATTAAGGTAGCTGCAATGCGATTAAACCAATCTATTTCGTCTTCAGAGAAATCGATGTAAAGGCAATCCGTGGCGTTGTTCGGTGCGTCCATTATTTTTAAAGCGGGAACATTGTTGGGTGGAATGTTTTCGCTGATTTCGGGAACTAGTGGGATACTTTCGCTCAGCTCAAATTCCATGTACAACGGCGAATCTTCTTCTACTGGTTCTTCCTGTTGATGATCTGTTGCGGCATTGTTTTTGTCGTTGCCGGTGCGTTGGGTGACCTGAGTTTCTTCTACTGTTTTCGAACGTTGTTGTCCTCGAGTAGTTACAGCATAAATCCGAAACAGAGCATCTGCGTTTGTATTGAGAGAGCCCTTTTTGTAGATAGGCTCATACTCATACTCTTCCACTTTCATCCGAAGTCTCATCAACCGACTATTAGTTGGAGGATCCGTAGCCTTCAGAATCCAAATAAGTGGTTTATGATCAGTGACAATTTTAAAATGTTTTCCATATAGGTACTGACGGAAGTGTTTCGTCGCCCATGTGATCGCAAGCATTTCCCTTTCAGTGGTGGAGTAGCGCTGCTCTGCCTTGTTAAGGGTACGAGAGGCGTAGGCGACTGGCCGATCTTTTCCGATCGGTCCTTGTGATAATACTGCACCGACCGCGTGGTTACTTGCGTCGGTGGTCAGGACGAATTCTTTTTCAAAGTCGGGATACTGTAGTACCGGTGCGGTTATTAATGCGGTACGCAGTGTTTGAAAAGATTGCTCTTGTTTTTCGGTCCACGCCCACGTGATGTCCTTTTTTAACAATTCGGTCAACGGTTTTGCAATTTTACTGAAGTCTTTAATAAACTTTCGATAATATCCTGCAAGACCGAGAAATTGTTTAATGTGTTTAGGTTCTTTTGGCGTCGGAAAATTTGCAACTGCTTCGATTTTCTTCGGATTTGGTTTGACTCCTTCTTCCGAGATAACGTGACCCAGAAATTCCAATTCTGGTCGAAGGAACTCACACTTATCCGGTTGCAGTTTTAGGTCCGCTTCACGCAAGCGCTTTAGTACGTCCAGTAGTTTTTTGTTGTGCTCCTCCAATGTGTTACCGTAGATGATTATGTCATCGAGGTAAACGAAGCACGTGTTGCCGATTAGTCCACGCAGTGCATTGTTCATCATCCGTTGGAACGTTGCAGGTGCGTTTTTGAGTCCAAAAGGCATCCGGTTGTAGTGGAAATGTCCTGATGGCGTCGAGAATGCTGTTTTTTGTTTGTCTCGTTCGTCCATTGGTATTTGATGGAATCCAGATGCAAGATCGAAGGCAGAGAAGTATTTGGCTCTTCCTAGTTGGTCTAATATCTCGTCGATGCATGGGAGAGGATAAGCGTCATGCGAAGTCTTCTCATTGAGCTTCCTGAAGTCGATGACGATCCTCCATTTCTTCTTCCCCGATGCGTCGGATTTCTTCGGTACAACCCAGAGTGGGGCGTTGTACGGTGAGTCGCTTGGCTCGATCAGCTTCTGTTCGAGCATGTCGTTGACTTGGCGGTCAATTTCCTCTTTGTGTACCGGGGGGTACCGGTACTGCTTGACGTTTATCGGAACGTCATCGCTGGTTATAATGCGGTGTTTGACCGCTTTCGTGCCTGGCAGTGGGTCGCCAGGTAGAGCGAACACGTCGGGGTAGGACGACACGATGTCCCACACCTGTTCCGCTAGTACAGGTGGCACGTGCTGCAGGCGCACGTTTTCCTTGAGCGCTCGGATCCTATCCGCCGAATTGTGCTCTCTAATGTTGTGGACCCTTGGTGCGTCCGTCGGTGCGTCTTGGCGCGCCTCCGCGGTGAAAGGGCAGGTACCTCGAAAGGTAGCGGTTTACAATCGACCTACTGAAGCAGTAGGTCGATTGTCGGGTTTGTCGGGACAGTGATGAAATGAATTGATCTGGCTGGAACGGTGATGGTTAATGGTTCGAATTTTAGTCTTTTCCTATTAAATTGTAAGAAATTGTCCTTTCCAATGCCAATGTAAGTTTGGTATTGCTCCATGAAGGGAACGCCAATTATTCCATCTTCTTCCAGAGGAAAGTCGTCGGGAACAACATGAAAAATTTGTTTTCGTCCCTCGTATTCTTGTTGAGTGACGAACAATGATCTGTGTAGATCGTTTCCCATCTTGAATTCGGTATTTACTTCTCTGTCAACCAGTGATGTTCCCTTGAGGCTTCCAATTTTAATGAGGCTGATGGCGGCTCCAGTATCTAGTAAAAATCGTCTTGGTCCTCGTATGTCTCGCATGGGAAGTTTGACGACTCGTTTCGCGGATCCAACTGTGTTAACCTCAGGGATTGGCTGGCTCCTTCGGAATCGGTTGTCTCCTCGGTTGGCAGGTGGTTGACTCGCGGAGGGGGACGAGGAGGCACGTCCCTCCGAAAACCCGACCACTGTGTGGAAGAGTTACCTCGATTCGGTGCATCCCGCATCTTTGTGCGACAGTCCCGCTCCAAATGCCCAATGCGTTTACAGTAGTTGCACGATACCTGCGGTCTCTGTATTCCTGATGAGTTTATGGGTGGTCTTGGGGTCGAAGGTGTTTGGCGGCGTGGAGCGCTGTTAGAAGCTCTATCGGCAATGTTGAGGTTCCGTGTCATCATTTCTCGGGTGTAGTCGTAGGCTTCCGCAGCTTGAGCCTTGGCGATGGCTACCCGAATGTTGTCCGGTCGTTGCGCCCGCACTTCGGTAGAAATTTCCTTTCGAAGGCCTAACAGGTATTGCTCGAGGCCCTGCTCTCTTTCGTATTCAATTATGAACCGTCGTTTATTTTCATTTGGAGTCGAATTCGCGAGCACGGCTAAGACTTGATTTTGCACTTCGAGGAATCTGTTCGTAAATTTTGAAACGGTTTCATTCCTTCCTTGGAACATACGTGAGCGCTTGTCACGGAAAACACTAACAGATTGTAAATTACCGAATAAGATACGGAGTCCTTCGTATAACCGTTCGTACGTATCGGTCTCGTACTCCTGTAATTCACGAGCTGCGTCGCCCACAATCCTTTTCGCGATTATTAAGCGCCGGAAATAGTCTTGACGCGTCACTTGTTCACGAACATCCTCGATTGATGCTATGAATGATTCGACACCGATATTTTTTCCGTCGAATTCTTTTATAAGTTCAAGTGCCTCCTTCGGAGAAATTTCTTCAAATTGATCGTTTGATATTACACTTTCAGCGCGCGAAGTTTGTTCCCTCTCTTGAATAATTCCGTCTCTATCAGTTTGACGATCGAGCACTTTGTTTAACGCACTTTTTATGGTTTCGTTTACGTTTGAAAGCGACATTTTACTTGTGGTAGTAGAGTCTGTTTCGGAGTCACTTGCAATTTGCTTCGGTTCGCGGTATAGAGTAAATGAATTTTTTTTACTCACCGATTTGTTTTGCTGATCCAGTGTTGTGTTGAACGCCGCTTGCAGTATCTTGGTGTCGTCTGACGTCCCTATGTTCCTTGCACTTTAGAGTTGACTACCCCACACTTAGCACCAAAATTGTGATGTCGTGGATGAGTTTTTATTGTTAATGTCCGAATATTTATTATTGGAGCAGCCAACTCGGCTACGGAACGCGGTTGTAGGGAAAGAGAGACTCGGTAAACACTTTGTTGAACTGCACAAGACGTTTATTCACGAGGATCGCGGTTACATCAAATCGGGCAGAGGTTCGGTGACTTAATGACTAACGAAATAACGCGGGAGGTGTTTATAAAGAGTCAATCGTGAGAAAATGGTGATAGTGGGGAGGAATTTTGGGAAGAAGTCTGGAAAGTTCCTCGAGGGTTAAGATGCACGTGTGACTGAATTCCAAGAAATGCAGGTGGCGGGCTAGGTGGGTCCCAATGAGGTATCTGTGGGAAAGAGGCGATAAAACGCGCTCCTAGGGAAAGAATTCGGGGAAAAGTCACATATACTATGCGGAGGCGGAGATTAGGATGCAGGGGCTGTAGTGGACGGTGGGAAACTTAGTCACAGTGCAGCGAACGGTAGGTGGAAGAAAAAAAACATAGAAGGAGCAGTCTCGTTACAGTATTCTCATACAGTAGAAACTCAGTAAAAATAAAGCCGTCTGTATCGGCTAGGTTTTCCGCAGTTTTCCTGTGTCCTCGTGCAAATGCGATACAGTACTGCATTAGGATGAGTGACTGCGGACAACACTCTAGAGAGGTCTCTATGAAGGAACAGGGAAAGGGGAGAGGGGAAACGTAAAAGCCTGAAGAAGGCATATGGAAGAAACCAATAATGAGAAAAATACTATGAAACGATAGTAGATTGTGATACTAGTGCGGAAAAGTTCCACGAAGGTTAGGAAGAGGTGCGTCCAGCACCTCTTCACGAAGGTTCGGCGCGAGCCGAATCGAGTGTTGCTTTTAACGCGAGAGAAGGCGTGTGCAGTCTGCTTCCGAATAGTGTTGCTTGTAACGCGAGAGAAGGCGAGTGCAGTCTATTTCCGAACCGCCGTGGGATATCCGCTTATTCGTAATACTACATACTGCTTTTGTTTACGAATGAACGGTATGTCCCGTTTCTCGTACCTGTAACGGGTCTGTGGGGAAACTATCATCTATAGATACTTTCGCTCACCTTTCTGTGTGCGGAAAAGTATCTTAGATACAATCCCGCACACTTTTGCGTGTGCGAATGTATTTACATCGGAGGTGCGCATGCGTAGTATATTCTCAAACGTCTTACTACAATACGTTGAGCACCCAATACAGGAAGTGGAAGGCCAACACCGTCCGCGTGGCACATACCATTTTTTCACACACTTGTCACGTAAAGTTCGTTTACGGTTTCTGGAATTAAGGGCGCGTAGTGCCCGAGGAAACTATAACCTATAGCAGTATGTGGCCGAAGGCAGAGAGGTGATTCAGTGATGTCGGGAAAATAATGTAATTGATTACTGACCGTTTATCTTGTTTTGTAGATAGTTATTTTTATTAAAAAATATATGAATAAACAAAAAAGATGAATTTTGCCAAGTTATCAATTTTTACAAACGAAAATCAAAAAATATTCCTGAACAAGAATCTTTAGTGAATTTTGGAAGTGAATTTTGTTATTCCTTCAATAACAAAAAATAAATTAAGGATGTATTTCACCTATATTCTCAACCAAACGTCTAATACAATCAAAATTTCACTTCTTCGCGATACAGAATTAAGAAAACTGATTCAAATAGAACAGAAAACTTTAGAGCGAAAATTTCATAACATTGCCTCCCTAGGGCGTAAAGGACTCACTTTCGCTCCTTTCACTGGGGAGCAACGTACGAACTTTACATGCAGGTATGTGAAACAATATGTTTGGTTAACGAATATTGTCACGGAACGACTTATCCCAGCGACTACCTCGCCGATATACATAGTTTATCGCGACGTTTTAGCTACAGTTTGGTGGACAGCCGCGACTGTACGTAGCTAGCGAAACGACTAATAAGTTCAAAAACTCGCAACCTTAACGACGCTTCAGCGTCTTGAGCGTCGGAAATAAACCTATATATCAGCACGCCACATGTATCATCATGGTCTCATTATTAATTCTACTTTCCTACTAGAAAACTCCTCCAGTTTTATATTCCGATTCTGACAAGCCGTGGGATTGTTCTGATTCTGTGAGAATTGTCCTGAGCACCAGCTCACCTGATTGCCGTGGTATCGCACCAACTTAATCGGTTTCTTCCTAAACAAGCCTAGTGCCTGAGAGCTCTGTATTGCACTAACCCTCACAGTAGTCTTCTGATGTCTCTATCTTTCATGTCTCAATTCTATATTGAAATTGTTTTATTCAGTTATAACGTGCTAAATAATATTTGTAGGCCACGTTATTGCAGTGAACCCTACACTGAGAGAAATATATAGTTAAGACATCTAAAATAGTTTGGCAAAAAAAATCCAGACAATATAGTAAATGGGATCAATCTTGGAAGTTTGAAAATGTTTACTTATACCGTGAATAGAAACGCGATGCACGTGGAGAAGCGCTCGCGAAACGTCTGGGCATTTTCAGACAACTTTGAGGTTATGACGGCGAATGTTGAGCGATCGACTCTACATCTGAGCTGTAAGGTAAACAGCCCTGTTTGTGACCCTGTCTTGGATTGTGACCCCCGATAGCTATTTTACACTATCATAAATGTAATTTACGTCGAATTTTAACCTTATTACCGCCAAATTAAAGAGCTTTTTAAATAGTTGTTTTCTGCAATAAACAAATTTAGTAACAAATAATTTAGAAATACATTTCACCGGTGAAAGCCGTGGTATTGCGTCTCAGTGAGTTCGAACCGCCATTCCTAGACGTAGCTCGCTAGCTGCATCGGTCGCGTATTTGATCGTTTCCATCCTTAAGTAAGTATAATACAATATAACAATTATATGAAAATGATCACAATAATTAGCTTTATCGACAAGAAATAGAATACGTAAGCTATTCATTAGTTTTTCCCGTAAACTCGCAGGGTCAATAACTCCCAACGTAATTGTGGTTACTGACGCGGTTGCTGACCCTCTCAATATTTAAAATTACGTTAGGATTGAATACTGTATAAATTTCACCATTTAACGTTATTATGGTTTCGTTTGATTATCATGTTGCATTGTCAGTGTACATTTCTATACTTACCACGCACATGTAGAAATATATAAGACGTTGAAGCTAATTAAATCTCGCTCATTACTTACACCTGGGTCAGAAACCCGGTACACGCGGGGATCAGGACCTACGGCGTGAGTGTCACAATCCCGGTACACGCGGTGGTCAGCACCTACGGCGTCTGTGTCACAATCCCGGTACACGCGAGGGTCACAAGCTACGACATGAGTGGTTCTACAGGGTCAGGAACCCCGGCAGTAGAGAAGCAATATTTAAATAATGTCTTTATTAATATTCTCAACATTTTGCTTTTAAAGAATAGTCTAATCTGTTTCAGAAGGTTTTAATGCACGTATTGAAAACGTTCATTTTCTGTTTAACAATATCACGCATCTGTAAATAACAGAAAATCGACCCCGCTGGTCTAAAGGTGTCACAAACTGGGCCGTTCACCTTAAATCTTTCGTAAATCTAATGTCGCACGAAACTACAGACTTTTTGCAGGCTGTCAATAGACTTTGCGTCAGTTTTCGTAACATGCATTGCTTTACCCTGTCTGCGTATGAAGATTATTCCGAACATTTGTGGGCGCAAAATATAGAGAAATAGAGAAATATGAGATGCGTTGTATAGCGTTGTACAGCAGCATAAATAGTACAGCGAGCAACGGCTAGTAAACCTTTGTATGTGTCTGGAAAAACATGCCATTTTTCCACTTTGGATCCCGATTACCTTACGAATCTGGGAATGAATACTATATTTTTCTCTCGGTGTACAATCAACCACTCAAAACTCCATTACAATAAAATACCGCCCGCATTATTGCAACAATTCCGGTATATAGGAAGTGGTACATACCGTCCATAGATGGCGATATCCAGACAACACGAAGATGAAAACTCTTAGTGTAACGGGCATGTAGAAGCATAGAACTAGATCCCAAATGGATGTACTTCACAAATGTTCAACTGTAGCGTATGAAATGCTTCCTATTAGGATGCATGGAAATGACAATCAAGAAATAAGTACCATATGCGACCTTCTTATTATCTAGGTCCCGCGCAGAAAATAATAGTCCAGGATAGAGTCCAGGATGGTGTCTCCGATGGAGTCCGGGATCTTTTCGTTTACGAGAAAAGTCGTGGTTATTCGCCATCTAGCGGCTGAAAAGTCACTAAATGTTCTCTTGGTTTTTTTATTATATAACTATAACAAGTCAATGTTTCTTATGTTGTATAGTAATTACAACATTTCTTATACACTCTAGATTCACAGTTCTACTTACGTGTGATGTCGCTAGATGGCGAATTCGTGTACCGATTCTCGTAAATGGAAGTGACTAGGAAGGCGCATATAAGCGGGGACGTTTCATGCCGATTCGTCTTGTGGCATTATACCGCAGGGCAATATATCGATTTTTTGTCTCTCTCTTCGGATCGTTCTAAAATAGTAACGACCCAGCGCTTTTGAAGAAAAGAAAAACTTTTAAAAACCTCAAACAACAAACGTATCCCGCGCAGAAAAAAGTAGTCCAGGATGGAGTCCCGGATGGAGTCCACGATGAAGTCCCGGATGGAATTTTGGCAGTCCAGGATGGAGTCCCGGATGAAATCTTGGCAGTCCAGGATGGAGTCCCGGATGGAATCTTGGCAGTCCAGGATGGAGTACTGGATGGAGTCTCAGATGGTGTCCGCCGACTCCGGCTTTTAATCGGATCCCGGAGTCGGCAGACTCCATCCTGGACGACCCGTGAATCTCGGCTGTCCAATGGCAGAATCCATCCTGGTGTCCATAATGGATTCTCGCCTGAACTGACTCGCAGTCCATCCTGGACGGTCCGCGAATCTCGACAGCCCGATAGTAGAATCCATCCTAATGTCCATTATGGATTCTCGCCTGGACTGTCTCGCAGTCCATCCCGGACTCCATCCTGGATTCCATCCTGGACTCCATCCTGGACTCCATCCGGTACTCCATCCTGGACTGCCAAAATTCCATCCGGGACTCCATCCTGGACGGCCAAGATTCCATCCGGGACTCCATCCTGGACTGTCAAGATTCCATCCGGGACTCCATCCTGGACTACTTTTTTCAGCGCGGGTAACACATGGGCTCTATTGTAAATTACAATAGAGCCCATGCTCTACATTTAGCTGTCAATAATCGGTGTTCCATGGGTGCGTAGGTTCTATTATGCAATATTTCCGTGAACTACTAAAAGTTGTCTACAATTATGTTACTTGTAGATAGAGCAGCGAAATTTTTGTTGCTCAGATGAGGTTCCAATAAGAACTCTTTTTAGTACTAGAAAATGAAACCCGCTGCTAGTATACTGAGAGAAAACTTGAAATCCTGACAACCTCGCGCGGTGGTTGGCAAATATTACTTTGGCTCAAAGAAATAGAGGTTGATACAAACACCCATTCGTCGAGGCAATACAATGTATTTCTTTGAGAGAACTACTTCATGTAATTGAGCGTCAATGTAACAATGTTTTGGCTGAACATTAACGTTAAGGCAACATTTTTCGGTACTTAAAACGCGTGTAACGAGTGGTTGAGCCAATCACGTGTGTCATTCGAATCAGGAAAATGATTTCTACGCAGCAACTGTATTGAAATGGTCGCAAGAATTGTTTCATGCTGTTGAAAGAACCTCGGTGTAACTAACTTCTACGAAATATTAGGATGACTCAACCTCACGACTTCGGCTTTTAATCCGATCCTGAAGTTCATCCTGAAGTCCATCACTCCATCCGGGACTCCCGAAAGGACTCAATTTGGATTCCATCCTGGACACAAAAAACTTTCCCGTACTCCATCCAGGGCTGCATCTGGGATGCCAAATACTCTCCTCGACTCCACCCTGGACGATCGGCAAATCAATCGCAGATTCCATCCTGGTGTCCATTTTGGATTCTCGCCTGGACTGTTTTGGTCTTCATCCCAGACTCCATCCTGGACAGAGACCATCCTGGTGTCCACCAGGATCATGGACACCAGGACCAGTCGGTATTGACCTTGGACCCCTTGGTGTCCAGACGGTCGATTTTGGATCGTCAACGAAGGGTAGGCCCCTCGTGTGTAGTTGAACTCAGGACAGCTTTACACTCTTATATACGCTGAGGCTTCAAGTCACTTGCGAGAAACGCATCGACCGCTCGCCATCTATCGGAACATTGTGCATCTGTGTTTCATATGATGCCACTAGATGGCGAATGGACGGAGCGTTTCTCGCAAGTGTTTTGAAGCCCTAGCGTATATAAGACTGTGTTAAGTTGTCCTGAGTTCGACTACACAGGAGAGGTCTACCCTTCGGTGACGGTCCAAAATAGACCGCCTGGACACCGAGGTGTCCAAGGTGGATACCGTCTGGTCCTGGTGTCCACCAGGATGGACTATGTCCAGGATGAAGTCCAGGATAGAATCCAGGATGGAGACCAACACAATCCAGGCGAGAATCCAAAATGGGCACTATGATTGATTCACCGAGATTCGCTGATCGTCCAGGGTGGAGTCCAGGAGAGTATTTGGCATCCCAGATGGAGTCCTGCATGGTGTCCGGGAAAGTTTTTTGAGTCCGGGATGGAATCCAGATTGAGTCTTTTGGGGAGTCCCGGATGGAGTGATGGACTTCAGGATGGACTTCGGGATCAGATTAAAAGCCGAAGTCCATATGAGAGTCCATCCGGACTCCGTCTCGGATTGCCCAGATTCCATCCGAGAGTCCATTCTGAACATTATCCTGGACTCCATCCTGGACTATTTTTTTCTGCGCGGGCTACACCAAACACAATCATATAAATCTATAAAGTTCTCACTGTATTATACTAATTTCATTTTATATTTCATGTTACCGATATTCAAATAGACAAAAAAAATACTAGAATCATATGAGCGGATTGACCGTGTGAGCTAAAGCGCAGCGCAACAACATTATCCGGAGGGTTGCAGGTTCGATTCTCGTCAACGTCAAAAAAATTTAAATATGTTTTTTCAGCGATTAATATGTACCATCATGAAAAGGAAGACGTAATACCTAATTAAAATGCAGAATTAATCGATTGAATAAGCACAGAATAATCATTTTCAATTAATTTTCTTTATTATTTTAGACTCACTCAAATGTATAATGAATGTAATTGAAATATGAGTGTAGTTGAACCAACTACGTCGATACTTTAAATTAATCTATTAGTGATTGATGCAGGAGTGCGCATGGTCTGAAAGAACGTAATGTTACACACGGAGAAAAGGGTGTAGTTGTAGGAACTACGGAATTGATACGTGCCGACCAACAGGTATAGTAAAATATGGCATTAGTAAGTTATTGCGTGTCAGAATCAACCGATTGGTAATGCCAACTAACCGATTGATGTCAACCAACCGATTGGTAACGCTCACCAACCGATTGGTGGCGCCAACCAACCGATTGGTAGTGCCAACCAACCGATTGGTAATGCCGGGGCGCTGTCATAAGGTCTGCCGGCCATAAGCCCGAATGACACAACGTCGAATTGTCACAAGCTCGAATGGTTATAAACTCGAATGGTCATAAGCTCGAATGGTTATAATCCCGAAAGGTCACAAGGTCGAATGGTTATAAGCTCGAATGGCCATAAGGTCGAATGAATATCACATTATCAATATAAAAACAACATAAAACAATATAATATAAAAAATTTTGCATAGATTAAATGGTATTCGCCGGTCAGATATCGGTGCACGGTTTAAAGTTGCAGCGGTTATTGCGTGCATGTGGCAACTGTTTTTCGTTCTTCATAGCTTTATATAGTAACCTCGTAGCTTTCGTAGCTTCGAAAATTCGTTAAGAATTGCCGAAAAGGTATCTAACAAGCAATGCCTGATCCTAATATTCAAGAAGAAGCTGGAGTTAGGAAAAGAACTGCAACTTTAGACCGTGCACCGATATCTGACCGGCGAATACAATTTGATCTGTGCGACATTTTTTATATTGTATTGTTTTATGTCGTTTTTATATTATATTATAATATTCATTCAACTTCCTGGCCATTCGAGATTACAACCGTTCGAGCGTATGACTTTTAGAGGTTATAACCATTCGAGCTTATGACCATTCGGGCTTATAACCATTCGAACTTGTGACCTTTCGAGATTATAACCATTCGAGCTTATGACCATTCGAGACTATAACCGTTCGAGCGTATGACCTTGCGAGGTTATAACCATTCGAGCTTATGACCATTCGGGCTTATAACCATTCGACCTTGTGATCTTTCGAGATTATAACCATTCGAGCTTATGACCATTCGAGATTATAACCATTCGAGCTTGTGACCTTTCGGGATTATAACCATTCGAGCTTATGACCTTTCGACATTATAACCGTTCGAGCTTAAGACATTTCGTGATTATAACCGTTCGAGCTTATGCCATTTCGAGATTATAACCGTTCGAGTTTATGACATTTCGAGATTATAACCATTCGAGCTTGTGACAATTCGACGTTGTGTCATTCGAGCTTATGGCCGGCAGACCTTATGACAGCGCCCCGGTAATGCCAACCACACTACATCTAACGCTCCAAGCATTTAAAGGTTAGCTTTCTCAACTAACCCATTTTCTCCGTGCAGCTACAATAAAAGCACCGTGGTTGTCTCAACTACATAAAACATTTGAATCGAAGAAAACCCGACAACCATTTGGTGAGTTTGACCCAACCTCCTCGTTCCATTCACCATATATAACCTGACGGAGAGGTTGAGTCAACTTCTAGTTCATTGTGCCCAACAAATGTTTCGCTCAGTGTATACTAATGATTTCTAGTATTTGTCGACATGTATATTCCTACTTTTAGGGAGGCTAGTTCTTGCTATCATTTAAATATATATTTTTTATTTTGCGCCAGTTTAAAAACCTCTGAACCCTGAGTTTTTTGCATTTTGATCCGCCATCCAGAATCTCCCATTTTGATTTTTTTTTTTTTTACGTTTTTAAATAAATTTCGTAACCAGGGACCTCGAAAAACCCCAAAGAATAAATTTTATCTAAATCATGTTTGTTGTTGCTTTTTCGCCCACCATATTAAATCCGCCACTTTGATTTTACGAGTTTTGAGTCCAAGTCACTTATATGCCAGACGGATGTCTTATACAGTTGGCCATTTTCAATTCGAATTTTTTGGCAGAATCACCTTAGAATATTTGTTCCATTTATCAGAATCACCCTTTCACATCACTCCCATATACTGTTATCGTAAAATGTACTAATATGGAATTACAGTATCAGATATCCACATAGTCTGTTTGGTCTAGTCGTTAGCGTACGCGGTTAGGTAGTTAGGTAGGTCCGTAGGTCCTAGGGTTCAAATCCCGCGTGCATCACTTCTCGAATATTGTTAGGAAAAGCCGTCTAGGAAGATTCGTTTTTTTTGCGATATTAATAGAATATTATTGTTGATATTATTATATAATGCCTTGAAATTAATAATTAATGGTTGTTACGTCATGGCTTTTGGTATTTCCCATGTACGCAACGAAGCTAAATTGGTTTTCTCCATTTTCGAGCAGAATTTGCCGCCTCAGGGATTGGAAGAGTGATCCGGTGATTGAATATTAAAATAAATAATTTTTCGACACTGAGCACTGTTTATAACACAACACTAAAGTAATTTTATTCACTGATTAAAATACAACTATTTTTTTTCCAACGTATACTTACGAAAATTAAAAGATTTTTATGAGTGTAAATTCCGAAGGCCGACCGTCGGGTTCGGTCCCCGGAGTAGAATTTTAAATTTTGGAAATGTTTGGCGACTCGACCACGCTGGTCGAGTCGCCGTACAGGACTGCCTATATGAGAAAATTAAAAAAGGTGCTGAAGGCACAGCGCGTTAATACACAAAAAATAAAAATGCAGAACATCGCACATCTCACATATTTGTGATGCCCTGCTAGTCATCGTGGGACCGCTGACGTTGCGCTGATAAAGGCAGCGAAAGCAGGCCGCAGCTCAGAGATATAACTACTGCGCGAGAAAATATTTTTGTAAAACAGTGTGAGACTGTTAATGATATAAAAAATGACTCAGTAGCGCCCCGCGCTACTGAGGTGCCGGGTGTTGCAAAAATAAAACAAAATATTAAATTTATTATTGTTATTCAAACAAAAGTCATTAATTTCAAGAATTTAGTAATTTATTAATTTTTTAATTTTCCATAAAAATTGAATTTAATTTTTATATTTTCTTTATTGATTCTTTTTTTATAACCAAAATATGACCGGACGTAACAAGTAATATTATTTATAATGATCTGAAAGTTATTAGGCATTCTCATCGCCTAAGTAAGTTTACATAATGCGATAATAAATGTATACCACATAATGCCCCCTACATGCAACCTAGTACTGCCTCGCTTAAAGGTGATTAATACTTGATAGTTTAGAACACTCTAGTATCGAGTTCTACGATTGACCTAATACTAGTATTCAAGAAGGAATGCTTTTTTGGACAACGTAAGCTTATAAATGGACGGTCAGACGTAGAGCGATAGTTGTCTACAAACGGGTCCTTTCGTGTTGTCTGGGGATAGCTAGGAAAAGAACAAGACGAAGAAAAAGAAGAATCCAGTATATCCATGTTACAATGTCAGCGATGTTTAAAACGTTTGAAAGTCGCAATGGTGTCCCGGCGGTCAGCGCCCACAGTTGCCGATGAGTTTTTTAATTTCTTTTTTACCAGGAAGGAAGAAACTCTCGCTTTTCAGCCGAACTTTTTCTGATAGATTAAATTATTCCGCTAATTTTGAAACTAGTTTCAAGTCAATAGAACCAGCGAAAGGCTTTAATTTTTTGAAAAAATCATTGCCTCTCAAATGACGTTTATGAGTACTTGATAGGTTTTTTTCGGAAGAAATGAATTCTCGCTCGTGAGAACAGCGTTTTCGTATAAAAACTATTTTTTCGGTCATTTAAAGATAGGATTCAAGTCACTGGAGTCTGCGGAATACCTTCGTTTTGGGCAAAAAAATGTATTTGTATATCCAGCTCAAATTTGGTACACAAGTGTAGCGGTAGACCCTCTTCAACTGGGATTCAAATATGTGTAAATTTCGATTTTATGCCGTTTTTAATTTTTTTAAAAGTAGGTGGGCGCTCTAACTTTCGTAAAATTTAATCTATCGGTACAGTGGTTCAGATTTTATGGAATTTTGAATTTTTAAAAAAATTGACATTATCACTCTATTGTAACTTTTGCAAAACTTGAGATACAGAGCTCAAATTTTGTATGTAAATAAAACAATATTCAACCATTATATACGTATAATTTAGTGATGAGCGGTATAAAATTGTTCATTTTATGGAATATTAAATTATTTTAAAAAATATACGTTATCACATTCACTTTCGGAAACGCTCTAATAATAACCAAATAACGGAATAACGAAATAGGAAAAGTGAATTTCCAACATGTTTATGTTCTAATTAAACAAGAACGCAAAGTAAAACCACACATTGCTTCCTCATTGTCTTTCGCTTTTTACAAAGTTTTCTCTATGAGGAAGCCAAAATTGATTAACATACTTCCTCGTAGAGATAGCTTTGTAAAAAGCGAAAAATAATGAGGAAATAATGTGCAAGGTTCTACTTTGCATGCTTTTTTTAAAGATGGAAGAAAGCCTCGCTCTTAAGACTAGTGTTTTTAGATAGATAATATTTTTCTAAAAATTTTAACACATCTTTCAAGTCTCTAGACCAAATGTCGTCCTGAACTACCTATCTCATGACTGTCAAATAGAATTCGAACAAAGAACGTGAGGTTATGACTATGAAATTATTTTGTAATTTAATTTAAGGACGACATTTGGTTTCGCAAAAATGAATGTTTTCCGCAGGGTTCAGGGACTTGAAAAATATGTCAAAATTTAAAAAACAATTATCTATCTACAAATGGGGGTCTCAAGAACGGGAGTTTCTTCCTTCATAATGAAAAAGTATTTAAGAAACTCATGGGCATCATACGAGAGCCTATGTTTGTTGCCCGGAACAAAGGCCTTTCGCAGGGTCTCGGGACTTGAAATATATATCTGAATCATCGCAAAAATATTCTCTTTCCGAAAAGGCTGGTCCGAAGAGCAAGTGTTTCCATTTCCCTAATGAAAAAATATTCAAAAACGATAGACCGTCACATGACGGTCTATCTTTTTTTTCAGAAAAAGAAGGTCTTTCGAAAGTTCTAGGGAATTAAAAACTATATGAGAATGACCGGAAGAATATTTTATATCCGAAAAAGTCGGTGTCAAAAGCTAAAGGTACCAACTTGCTGATGAAAAAAACAAATTTTGTCGTTATAACCTCACGTTCTCTGTCCGAGAATCTGTTATTTGACAGTCATTCGACAGATAGTTCAGGATGACGTTTGGTTCCCCTAAATCGAAGGGCTTCCGCAGGGTCTAATGACTTGAAACATATATCAATATTTTTGGAAAAAAATATTATCTATCTAAAAACGCTGATCTTGAGAGCGAGAGTTTCCTCCATCTCCAAAAAAAGTATAAAATCTTCTAACCGTCACGTCAAAGGCTTCGATTTTGACCCAAAACAAAGATCTTTCGGAGGCTCTAGTGACTTGACTCCTATCTTAAAATGACCGGAAGAATCTTTTCTATACGAAAACGCTGGTCTCAAGAGCGGGAATTCATTTCATCCTAAAAAACAGTATCAAGGACTCACAAACGTCATTTGAGAGGTTATGATTTTTTTCAAAAAATGAAAGCCTTCTGCTGGTTCCATTGACTTGAAACTGGTTTCAAAATTAGCGGAATAATTTAATCCAGTCAAGATCAGACAGACAAATCCTCGTGTGAAGACAACATTAATTTCTTTTTTAACTTGACGTCCCGTGAAGAAACCTTATCAGGGTTGGAAGCCTCATAGGGTTTCGTAAATGATGGTCACGCTTTTTTCTTCGGGACCTTTAAATGCTAAATGTTAGGGGCCTTTAAAGGCAAAATAATGAGGAGCTTTTAAGGCTGCCCTAATAAGTCCTTAGCAAAATAATAAAGAAATTTAATTTAAAAATAAATATTTGTTATTATTTAGTTGAGTAATGCTGCAATTGTAATTAGATATTTCGTCTTTCTCTACAAGATGGTACATATTAATAGCTGAAAAAACATATTACATTTTTTTTACATTAACGGGAATCGAACCTAGAACCCTTCGGATAGTGTAGTTGCGCTGCGCCTTAGCTGTCTTGGCCATTCAAATCATATGAATATGCAATTTTTATTGTCTATTTGAATGACTGTAATGTGAAATATGAAATAAAATTAATGTAATATAGTCAGAACTCGATAGATTTACTTGACTGCGTCTGATATGTAAAAATAAAAGCATTTTCAGTTATTTTTTACAGAAATTGGTTATATCGCATAGGGTACATTGTATCGTTGTTGTCATCTATAATTATATTCCACAAAATTGCTTGTTTTATCGTTTGCGCGAATTAGTTCGTTTGTATCTAGGTGCGTGACTGTCTGACTGACTTGAGGGCCAGTATTAAAATGGATGACCACCTGGCTGACTTTGACAGTTGTTACTTGGATAGGTGACCACCAATTTTGCCATGGAAACCTCGGATTGCCATATAAGATCCTCATCTGGCAAATTTATTATTGATTTGTTTACTTTATGCCATAGTTAAGCCTGACTGGGCCTTTAATTAATTAACTTATCAAGGCCTTATTAAACTTCACCATGGCCTTATGAGATCCTTATTTGGCAAAATTATGATTAATTAGTTTATTTGGTATCATGATGAAGCCTGACTGGGCCCTTAAGTAATTACCCTATCAAGCCCTTATCGAACTTCGGAAACCTAGAGTTGCCTTATGAGACCCTTAGGTGGCAAAATTATTATTGATTTGTTTACTTGGTACCAAGATTACGCCTGACTGGGCCCTTAAGTGATTACCCTATCAAGCCCTTATTAAATTTCGCCGTGGCAACCTAGAATTGCCTTATGAGACCCTTAGGTGGCAAAATTATTATTGATTTGTTTACTTGGTGCCAAGATTACGCCTGTCTGGGATCTTAAGTGATTACCCTATCAAGCCCTTATTAAACTTCGCCGTGGGAACCTAGAATTGCCTTATGAGGCCCTTACGTGGCGAAATTATTATTGATTTATTTACTTGGTGCCATGATTAAGCCTAACTGGACCTTTACCCGCGCAGAAAAAAAAAGTCCCGGATGGAGTGCCAGATGGAGTCCCGGCGGAGTCCGGACGGAAGTCCATCTCGAAAATCTCGGCAGGACTCGATCGATCCGGCCCGGACTCCCGCCCGGACTTCCGCCGGGACTACATCCGGGATCCCGAAAGTCCGTCCGGACTCCTGCCCGGACTCCATCTCTAGAATCTCGGCGGGACTCGATCGATCCGGCACGGACTCCCGCCCGGATTCCCGCTGGAACTCCATTCGGGATCCCAAAAGTCCTCCCGGACTCCATCTCTAGAATCTCGGCGGGACTTGATCTATCCGGCCCGGACTCCCGCCGGGACTCCATCCGGGATCCCGAAAGCCCTCCCGGACTTCCGCCCGGACTCCTTCCGGGACTCCATCTCTAGAATCTCGGCGGGACTCGATCGACCCGGCCCGGACTCCATCCGGGACTCCATCTCGAGAATCTCGGCGGGACTCGATCGATCCGGCCCGGACTCCATCCGGGACTCCATCTCTAGAATCTCGGCGGGACTCGATCGACCCGGCCCGGACTCCATCCGGGACTCCATCTCGAGAATCTTGGCGGGACTCGATCGATCCGGCCCAGACTCCCGCTAAAAAGAGTGTGAAATTTATTTCAAATCTGAATTAGCTACATTTTTTCAAATTGAAAATGTTTTTAGCCCAAATTTAAGCAACTGCAAAAATTCTCAAACATCTCGTATCAAATATAACGGTTTTCGATATCAGAACCAGAATAGAACCAGAACTATACCGTCGGTAGAACACTATTATATGAAGTATTTTTTTTCGGTTAAGGGGAGGGAGTCAGGTGAAAATAATTAAATTTGTAAATTCAATATCATCCAAATTCTCTTGCATATAGAAATGATCAATGAACTATATTATTGGTACTGGATGAAAGGATTTTTTACTGCCATGTGACTTGCATATGCCTTTCCATATTATCTTAAGCAAAGGTCTTAGGTTTTCCACTCTGCGCGTGATTCAGACCAAACTGCTAGGCAGATTGGGCTAGTTGATGTCTCATTTTCTTCTTCATAAAAAGATACACCGGCTAAATGGAGCAAAATATTTTTTTTTTATTCTGAAAGCAAAGTTAATAACTGATTTAGAAAATAGCATAAAATTTATTTAGTAATAATTATGTCACTTGAAAAATATTACCTTTTATTAACTTTTGTTCCATTTAGCCGGTGTATCTTTTCATGAAGAAGAAAATGAGACGTCAACCAGCCCAATCTGCGTAGCAGTTTGGTCTGAATCACGCGCAGAATAGGTTTAAAACCAAGTTTCGGCAAATGGCATCTAAAGCTTACCACTCAAATAAAAATGTTTATGCTGTTTTCGCCTTTGGGGCACCTTAGTACCTTTAATGAACAAAATTAAAATATTATTCGCAAGTCAGATTACAGAATATTATTAAAAATGTTATTAATAAATGTTTTTTTTTTACCAATAAATAAGTAAATGAATGCATAATTTGAAGAAAACCTGTAAATAATATGGGGATGATCACTTTTATTGACAATATCACTGAAAATTTATCCGGTGTTGACACATTCACAAATGTGCTGCACAAACATTAAATCATCACTTCATAACAAATTTACATATCTAATCACTTCTGATGATTGTTGATTCTGTTTTAAACACTATTGATTGAAAAAAAACCGTAAATGGCCAACGGAATCAAACTAATAACATAATATGAACGAAAAATAAAAACGTCAATTCGAGGTTATGCGTCTCGCATGTAGCAGAAGTAACTTCTCGGGGCAGTAACACGCTGCGCATGCGATACGTGCTAAGATATCACAGCGCATGTCCTATTATTCGCGCGAATTCGAATATAATGTAATGTTACGTGTTGCGTTGAAGACATCACACTCTCATCGCGTCATTTGTATCGCGTTTCGCTAACTGGTTTAAAAAATGGTAAACAAATAAAAATTTATTTACAAATACGTAATAAACTTTTTATTATATAGAATAGAAAAAAATCATTAAAAAACAGGTATATTGCAGAAATCGGCCATTTTTTCGGCTTCAGGTCTAAGATTTTGCAGGTTCAGAGGGTATACTTAACTAAACGAAACTGCCGAAGAGAAAAAAAAAAAAAAAAAAAATATTTGATTTTTTTTTTTCAACACCCTTAATTATTTTGTGTGAACAAAAAATCGGCCATAATGTCTGCATATAACAAAAATAAATAAATAAAATAATTTAAAATTCAAATATAATATTCTGGTAATTTTTACGACTTTTGAGAAAATTAAATATGAATGGTACCGTAGAAACTTAGCCATTTTTGCGAATTCCGGCTTATAACTTTACTAATAGATAGATTACATGGAAATGAATGTTTTCACAGAAAAAAAAAATAATCGATTTTTTTAAATTTTTGACCTGACTCCCCCCCCTTAAGCCACTTTTTTTTGGGCATCTCAGATCTGCCGCATAATTGGTCATATCAAAGTCCCTCTAAAAGGCACTCTATGTGAATTTTTCCAGATTTTTTAATATAATAATTTTTTTTAAACCCCATTTTTTTTTAAGTGAAGATATCTCGGAAACTTGAAGTTAGTGAAAAAAATATTTTCACATAAAATTTGTAGTCTTGTGTTAACTTTTGAATAGAACATTCAAAATAATTGTCACGTTCTGATAACACCGATTTTTTACCGAAAAACGGGGGTTATTTTTTTAAATTCAAAAACGGATATTTCTTTTGGGCTGAGAAAATTAGACTGTTCCATGCACTGTAAAAAATATTCGCGTTTTTCCGATACAAACGCGTATGAATTTTGTAAAACTCGATATAGGAAATCGAAATTAATATGTTTGCATAGTAAATTTAATACAGACAAATGAATTTCAATAATCCAATGATTGGAAATTACAACACATGATTACCAAATCATTAATTACTAAATTAGTACAGGAAAATCAATATGCATTTTTGGAATTTTCGTACCCGATTTGAAATTTAATATACATTATCGCATTGAATGTAAGATCAAAGTTACGCAAATTTCAGTTACTGATATTGAAAGATACCAAGCAAAGTATTTGCAATTTTATCCACATGGGTGTATTACTTTTTGCAAAATGTTTGTGTTCTTGCGACACAAAAGTGTGAGTAATTTACAAAACTCGCTGTAGGAAATAAACATTAATATAGTTGCATAGTAAATTTAGTATGTGTCTATGAATGTTACCAATCCGGTGATGTAAAATTACAACACATCGTTACTAAAGCAATCATTACTGAAATAGTACATGAAAATCAAAATATATTTTTGGAATTTTAGTGACTGATTTGAAATTTAATACACATTTTCCAATACCGAAAAAACCCGCTAACATTTATCATTTAGCATCCCATGTACGAATCTCAAACCGGCTGGGTCTTGGCGCAGTACCGTTGCCAACGTTGACGGTACTGGCGAGTAATACTGAGGAGGTATTGTAACATTACAGACTCAACGCTGGCGCAACGTTGGGATCATACCCTAGCAAGTCGTGCCACCGATAAACAACCGCAAAAACGACTGACGTCGTTTTGTGCAAAAATGTTACGGCAAATCACTGCAAAACGACCGATATTATTTCATACTCGATCGGTTGTTTTCCGGCTAGTTAACGAAAAAACGACTGCAAAACGACCGACCTTATTTCACGTTCGATCAGTCGTTTTACGTTTAACGACTGTAAAACGACCGATCTTTTATCAATTTTCAAAAAAAAAAAAAAAAAAAAAAAATTGCTTCGCTGGTAGGTCTCGAACTTGCAACCTTCGGTTTACCAGTCGAGTACTCTGCCTACTCGGCTACTCAGTTCGTTGAAGTGTGTTCAACACACGTTCCTCATAAGCTACCATACGTTTTGGCGAATAACTTATATGGAACATGAGTTTAACATAAATTAACGAACTGAGTGGCCGAGCAGGCAGAGCACTCGGCTAGTAATCCGAAGGTTGCGGGTTCGAGACCTATAGATGTGACTAATTTTTTTTTTCTCCAAATGCGATATTTCAGGAGCACGCACATATTTTCTTGGTCCGCGCATTTATTAATTTAATAATATTTAATTAATATTAAAAAATGAAAAAAGATCGGTCGTTTTGCAGTCGTTTTTCGGTCATTAAACGTAAAACGACTGATCAAGCATGAAATAAGGTCGGTCGTTTTGCAGTCGTTTTTTCGTCAACTAGCCGGAAAACGACCGATCGAGTATGAAATAATATCGGTCGTTTTGCAGTGATTTGCCGTAACATTTTTGCACAAAACGACGTCAGTCGTTTTTTGGTGAACTAGGGGTTAATTGCGGTAAAATTGCGGTGACACGACTTGCTAGGGTACCGGTCCTATGTTTGCCCCTTGGTATTGGCATGGTACTGGCTAGCGGTACTGGTGAAGTACGTTGGGCCAGTACTGGACCAGAGTTGAACCGTAGTCCCGAGGAGAATCTTCAGTCTGTACAGTGCCAGTACGGTTTTTCTAACGATGCCGGTGCTGGCAACTAATTCTGGTAAGGTACAGAACCGATACTGAAGAGGTATTGACTGAACGATGGCACAACTCCGGGATGATCATACCGGTCCAACGCTTACCTCACGGTATTGCGCCGACATTGAGTGTGAGCCGTTGGGCTGGTATATTACCGCAGGGTTGTGCCAACGCTTACCCATGTACGAATTTCAAACCGGCTATGTCTTGGCGCAGTACAGTTGCTAATGTTGTCGGTACTAGTTCTGGGGAGGTACGGAATCATTACTGACTTAATGCTGGGGCAACGCTGGCATGATAACACCGGTCCAGAGTTTGTTTTCTAATATTGGCATAATACTAACTGACAGTACTGGTGTGGTGCTTTTAGCTAGGCTTGGGCCAGAGTTCATTGATTAGACGGAGCCGAGGTCCAGTTTCAGAAGCGAGCCAGTACCAAACCAGAACCGAATATTAATATTCATATTATTATTAAATTTATATATTACATAATAAAAATATGTTATGATATTAATTATATTGGTAATATTATTTTAGTAATATTAAAAAAAGAAAAAAAGTGATTCCTTTACAATTACAATTTTTCCGTGATGCTCCCTGAGAAGTGATGTGTGGGGATTTGAACCTAAGACCTATCGACCTACCTAACTACCTATTTACCTAAGAACGTACACGCTAACCACTAGACCAAACCGACTATATGGATTTCTGATACTAGACTTTCATAAAGGTTGCTTCGAGTATAACAATCACAGAAATATAGACGGATTTGAGTAAAAATATGCCACCCGGTGTTTTCGAGGTCGCTGATTACGAATCTGATCTCAAAATTGAGAGATTCAAAATGGCGGAGCCAATATGGCGGACCGAAAATGCTAAAAGTAACGTGGTGTGAATAAGACTCCGTACCCGAAAGCTATTTATGTCGTTGACTACGAACCTTAACTGCACATTAGGAAATTCGAAATGGCGAATCCAATATGGCGGACCAGATATTAAAAACCGTTTCGATTTAGATGAAACTCAACACCTATAGGTTTTCGCAGTCCCTCATAACGAATCTGAATACGAAATTCACGAATTATGTCACGGGTCCAAGATGGCGTATCGAAATGCAGAATTTCAAAATGGCAGAACAAAATGTAAACCGTAACTAAATTTCAATCAGAGACTGGATACGTAAAGGATTTCGATGTTACTTCATACGAATATGAATACAATTTTTTTCAATCAAAGAGCCATACATAAATACAAGAACTGACAAATTTAATGGATGTATAGTTACGATATGAGGAGTCTCATCTAAGACACGGTCGATACTCAGACAACTGTCAGGCGTGCGTTGGTTCCGTTGTTCAAGCAGTACGAAACGCAAGTGTCGGAAAAATATGACGCCAGTACTCAGCCGCATATCAGGTTGATACTGATGAAGTTTGCTCGCCGACATTAAGATAAGTTTCGGCCCAGACCAACCCCAATACCTAGACGACTCTCGACAGACTGCCGTCTATGTCAACTTAGAAGTACTGACCGCCAGAATTGACGCAGTATGGGGTCAGTAGTTAATCGGTACTGTAAAAGGACTGCCTCACAACACTTGGCAGACAAAAATAGTATTGTGACAATTGTCATCACAAGACACGCCCAGTACTCTGACTACTTAAGACAAGTGCTGTGGCAGAGCCACCTCAGTACTCAGACGAATGTCAGGCTGGTACTCATAAAATTTGTTTGCCGACAATAAGACAAGTTGTGGTTTAGTCTACGCTGAGTACTTCGGCGAGTCTCGGCTGAGTACCATATATTTTATCTTGGAAGTACTGGCTGCCAGATTCGACCTAGTACTGGACCAGTGATTTGACAATACTGCGACAGCACTACCTAACAACACTTGGCAGCCAAGCTTGTTTCAGTAGTGGACCCTGTTGGTAACTGGCAGTATTCCGGAATTCGCACAGTACGTACTGTGCGATCCGTCGAGCCGAATTATAATAATGTACTTACCGTACACATGATACGTGTGAACATAAGATACATTACGTACTCAAACGAATGTCGGCCGAGCGTTGACAATATTGTTTAACCAGTTCCGAAGAAATGTGTTCGGGCCGCGTGATCCCAGTACTTTGACGACTCTCGGCAATGCGTCCACAATATTATACAGTCTGTATAAAACATAAATATCGGCAGTATAACCGCAGTACTCAGTCGCATATCAGGCTGATACTGGCGAAGTTTGCTCGCCGATCAAAACACTAACTTTAGCATAATCCACGACCAGTACTCAAACGAATGTCGGCCAGGCATCGGCAATATTGTTTAGTCAGTGCTGTACATAAGTGCTGGGACAGTATGACCTCAGTAGCCTGATGACTCTCGGCCATGCATTGTCAATACTATGTAGCCTGTACAAAGCATGAATGTCAGGGCAACATGACCCCAGTACTCAGACGCATTTCAGGCTGATACTAGTGATGTTTGCATGCCGAACATAAGACGAGCTTCGGCCTAGTCCACGCACAGTACCTATACGACCCAAGCACCGTATCGCACTAAAGTGATCGAAGTACTGTACTGTGTATTGAGCTAGAACCATCATAATTTACTCGTTTACAGTATGACAAGTGTCAACGCAAGACCCATTCAGTACTAATATAAATGTCGGCCGTGCATTGGCAATATCGTTTAGCCAGCACGAAGCAGAAGCGTTGGGACAGTGTAACTCCAGTACTCTAACGAGTCTTGGATATCCGTCGACAATATTATGAAGTCTGTATAAAACATAAATTTCGGTGCAGTATAATGCCAGTACTTAGTTGTATGTCAGGCTAATACTAGCAAAGTTTGCTCTATAACTATAAAATAAGTTTCGGCCTAAGTCCGGGCCCAGCACTCGGACGGCTCTCGGCGGTGTTCCGGCAATATATTCAACCAGTACAACGCACACCTGTTGGGACAGTATTACCCCAGTACTCAGTCGAATGCCAGGTTAGTATTGGCAAAATTTGCTTGCCGACAAAAAGACGAGTTTCGGCGAAGTGGGCTCCCAGTACTTGGACGACTTTCGCCGGTGGTCTGGAAATATATTCAGCCAGTACGAAGGACAACTGTCGGAACAGTATTATTTCAGTACTCAGTCGCATGTCAGGGTGGTACTGGCAAAGTTTGCTCGCCGACAATAAGATGAGTTTCGGCCTAGTCCGGGTCCAGCACTCGGACGGCTCTTGGCGGTGTTCCGGCAATATATTCAGTCAGTACAACGCACAACTGTTGGGACAGTATTACCCCAGTACTCCGTCGAATGCCAGGCTAGTATTGGCAAAGTTTGCTTGCCGACAAAAAAACGAGTTTCGGCGAAGTCCGCTCCCAGTACTTGGACGACTTTCGCCGGCGGTCTGGAAATATATTCAGCCAGTACGAAGGACAACTGTCGGAACAGTATTATTCCAGTACTCAGTCGCATGTCAGGGTGGTACTGGCAAAGTTTGCTCGACGACAATAAGATGAGTTTCGGCCTAGTCCGCCTCCAGCACTCGGACGGCTCTCGGCGGTGTTCCGGCAATATATTCAGCCAGTACAATGCACAACTGTTGGGACAGTATTACCCCAGTACTCCGTCGAATGCCAGGCTAGTATTGGCAAAGTTTGCTTGCCGACGTTAAGACGAATTTCGTTCAAGCCCACGCCCAGTACTTGGACGAACCCCGGCTGAGTGCCGTCCATGTTATCATGGACGTACTGGCCACAAGTACTGACGCAGCATGGTGCCAATTGTTAATCAGTACTGTGACAACACTGTCCAACGACACTTGGCGGCCAATTCCGTTTTAGTACTGGACCGTATTGGCAACTCTGGCAGTATACCAGAATTCGTACATGGGATCGACTTCTGATAAGATACTCGAGATTTTCAAAAACGATTTCTTTTAAACACTGGAGCATTTCGCGATTCTATTGCGGCAAATTTATGTTTGATTTATGTTTGCTGCTATACCTGCATAGGTCTGTAGATATACTTTTTTCGAAAATCCGGATACCTGAGCCTCTTCGTGAGAAAAAGATTCCGTTCATCCAAAAATTATGTTCACTTCAAAATATTTCCAACCCACTTCGCGCTCTGATTGCAATCAATTGAATATTTTGTTATGTCAATTATAAGTAAATAATTAAAAGTTAGAAGTATGCTTGAGAGAATAATAGTTGTACAACACTTATGCCATTTAGACATCCAAAATTACTAAGTCGTTGATAGTAGTGCTTGTACTTTGGCGGATACTCGAGCTACCCGAACTATCCGGACTTGACGAATCTGATACTTCAAATCCAGATATTACTTTGGAGCGACCAATCCGGATAGTTCAGGTAGCTCGAGTATCCCGATACCCAAACTATTCGGATTATTCAGTAACTCGACCCACACGGATTACCCGGTTACAGGGCCGGATTAGACGTCGCGGCGCCCCAAGGCAACTGTAGATTTGCCGCCCCCCCCCCCCCTCCACCCCCTCCCGTCCAGGAGTTTTAATAACAAGAATGCGATAAACCAAACAGTATTACAACGAAACATGGCATGTATCTAAAACTTTTTAATATGACACATCACAGTCACAGTTCATACTAAAATTAATACGATATTTAGATATTCACCCTACGAGCTTTTGCTCTCGCGAAATCTCTAATGAGGTCGTCAAATTTCATTCTTCTTGTCAAATCTGCTTCGATGCATAAAATAGCTAAAGCATTCAAACGATGTTGCGATATCGTCGATCGAAGATAGTTTTTCACGCGTCGTAAAACAGAAAACGATCGCTCAGCCGAACAATTCGTGGCGGGCATACTTAGCAACATACGAAGAGCGATGTTGACATTCGGATATACAGATTGCAAGTTTTTCTCGAATAGCATCTTGCACAAGTTTAACGCAGATATTTTTTCGATCTGCAAGGCTCTTAGATGCGCACCGAGATGATCGCATTCAACGCCAAATGAATAGCTATTGGCTTGAAATGCTTACTTTTTTAGCATTTAGTCTTTAAAGCAAGCGGGCAAAAGGCAGGCGGGCAAAAAAGTGCACAAAAAATCTGGGAATTTGAAAAAATGTAACCATGATTTCGCAAAAAATTGGGCAAAAATGCCGCCCCTCATTACGGCGCAAATCGTGCCGCCCTAGGCCCGGGCCTAGCTGGCCTAGGCGGTAATACAGCACTGCCCGGTTACTCGAACTGTTCGAGTGCTTTTCAGTACTTTCTCAGTACTATGTACGAACTAACTTCTAACTTTTGAGTAACTTCTAACCTTTGACTAACTCTTAACTAACGTATAATTAACTTTTGACGAACTTCTAACTGTTGACTAACATTTGACTAACTTTTGACTAACATTTGCCTAACTTTTGACTAACCTCTGACTAACCTCTGACTAACTTTCGACTAACTTTCGACTAACTTTTGACTAATTTATAACATTTGACTTATTTTCAACTAACTTCTAACTTTTGACTAACTTCTAACTTTTGACTAACTTTCAACTAACTTCTAACTTTTGACTAACTTTCAACTATCTTCTAACTTTTGACTAACTTTCAACTAACTTCTAACTTTTGACTAACTTTCAACTAACTTCTAACTTTTGACTAACTTTCAACTAACTTCTTGCTTTTGACTGACTACCTTTTCACCGACGTTTGACTACCTTCTAACTAACTTCTAACTTTCAAAAGTCAGAAGTTAGTCAAAAGTTAGTCAAAAGTTGGAAGTTACTGAAAAGTTAGTCAAAAGTTAGAAGTTAGTTAAAAGTTAGTCAAACGTTAGAAAAGAAACAGGTCGCAAAGGACTATTGCTAAGATTTTCAGGTATCCGGATAGTTTGTCTCTAAGAGATCGCCCATCTATCGCGACCTATTTTAACCGCAGATGTCTAATGGTATTATATTTATTCACTTATTTTCCAAGTTTTCGAACGATTTTGCTATTTATCTACTTACTTATTAACTTTTTGAATTCGATTCTTGACACGGCGGCAGCGGCGACGGCGGCGGCGAGATCTTTTTAAACACCAAAAATGTTTTCCCAAAACAAAAATGGTACGCCAAGTTAAAAAAATTGCTTTCAAAAAAATTGCTGACAAACAAAATTCCTTACAAAAATATTAAACCAAATCCAATATATTAGCCAAGTTAAACTCGTGTGACGGCCCTGCATTGCATATAAGAAGACGATTCGAATGAGAGAAAAGCATAGGTGACATCAGCGCAGTGGTTAGCACTCTGGCTTAGGAATAGACTATCCCGGGTTCGATTCCCGGTGATCACCATATCTTTTCTCTCTTCGATACTTCGGCAATGCATCCGCACTACCATCCTACACACTTCCCCAAACGCCCGGTCCAACCGTTACATGGTGTCAGAAGTTATCGGGCTCACGATCCTCAATTTCGCCTTGTACCGATGGAGCGTACGTCGACGCTCCACTGCAATCGCGCAACAGGCTACCTGCTCTGCGCCTTGTACCGATGGAGTGCAGCGTCTCCACTGCAATCGCGTAATAGGACACCCGCTCTGCCCAGTCGACGAGGACGTCGAGTTCATCAAGCGGGAGTGTGTGACGGCCCTGCATTGCATATAAGAAGACGATTCGAATGAGAGAAAAGCATAGGTGACATCAGCGCAGTGGTTAGCGCTCTGGCTTAGGAATAGACTATCCCGGGTTCGATTCCCGGTGATCACCATATCTTTTCTCTCTTCGATACTTCGGCAATGCATCCGCACTACCATCCTACACACTTCCCCAAACGCCCGGTCCAACCGTTACACTCGCTACAAAAAAACTTGGTGTGCCAGGGACTAGCTCCCGTACATAGTCCATTAGCCAACATAAACTCGCTACAAAAAAAACTTGGCGTCCCAGCGACTAGCTCCCGTACATAGTCCATTGAAGTAAGTGCGGGAGAAAACAATTCCTAATGATATTTCGTGTTTCGTATTACCGAACCTGCAGAGTGAGCTCAAGTTGCATATCGTACCTTATTCATTACTTTTATCTAATTTATCAGTTTGTATCCCTACTTTCTTTTGACCTCATTTAATCTAATAATATCTTAATATATATAAATCTTTGAAAGATTATTATTCTTCGAACTGTCGGTGCGGTGGGGGTCAAAATAGCGAATGGCTAAAGTAACGAATTTCTGAATTTCAGAATAATGCCCTGGCAAACAGTGTCACCGACTTTTTAACCGGTGTTTTAACCAGTCTCGATTAACCCTCGTTTTCACCCAGTTTAACTGACCTTTTAACCGAAATTGTTATTTTTTAAGCGATTTTTACTGGTGAATTAACCGATTGTAACCGACATTCTTACCGAATTAATAAAACTCAATTTTGCTTGGTGAATTTAACCGATTTTAACTGACAATTAAACCGAACGAAACGTTTTTAATCGGTTAAATTGTCGGTTAAAACTGCTGAAACAGTGGGCTAAGCGAGACTTATCTTTCCTCGGTTAAAATGTCGGTTAACTTCAGTTATTTCCGGTTAACACTACGGTGACACAAATTGCCAGGGTGAACATCTGAATCTAGAATGGCTTTCATTATGAAATTCGCTATTTTGATTGCTTTGAATAGAATGAGGGTCAAAACAGCGAATGATCCCCCCTCTGCCCAGGCGGTACCCTTAAAAACACGAATAGCGAATTTCAGGATAATAATCATGGCCGCCTTCGGAAGAAATAGAGTAGCAGTAGGGATCGTCGCATCAGGAGAAAGCCCGTCCAGTCAAGATCAAACAGACAAATCGTAGTGTGAAGGCAACATTAATTTCTTTTTAGCATAGTGTGCGTAAAATTCGTTTTTACACACCCATATGAGTGCGTAAAATGCAACTTTATGAAACAGTGTGCGTAAAATAAAAAAATTATTTTTACTTTTCTTTCATCTATGCTATAATTAATAATTATATTACCAAATAAAGTAATTATAATTATAAACAAAGTTTACTCACAATTAAACACGTTCTGTCTTTTTTGCGAATGCATAATAAATCTATTTCTGTCTTCAGTGGGGGGGCTTCGCCCCCCCAACCCCCCACCGGGGCTTCGCCCCTGGACCCCAGCAGGGGCTTCGCCCCTGGACCCCAGCAGGGGCTTCGCCCCTGGACCCCAGCAGGGGCTTCACCCCTGCACCCCACCGGGGCTTCGCCCCTGGCCCCCGCGTTGTATTCCCCTAAACACAATGCGAATTTTACGCACGTCATGCTAAAAAATGTCGTATGCGACTCGGGCGTACGTTTTACCCACTCGCGTGATCGCGCTCGTGTGTAAAATCGCGTGATGCGATTTTACACGACGATCACTGCTCGTGTGTAAAATCGCATTTTACGCCCTTGTTGCATAATATACTATTTTTAACTTGGCGTCGAGTCGCTACCGCGACTCTTGACTGAATCTAGAATGGTCATCATTATGAAATTCGCTATTTTGATTGCTGTGAATAGAATGAGGGTCAAAATAGCGAATGATCATCCCCCCCCCCCGCACGCCTCGCGGCTTCGCCCCTCGGCCCCGCCAACGTGGTACCCTTAAAAACATGAATAGCGAATTTTAGAATAATGAACATCGGAATCTAGAATGGCCATCATTATGAAATTCGCTATTTTAGCCATTCGCTATTTTGATTGTTTTGAATAGAACGAGAGTCAAAATAGCAAATGACCCCCCCCCCATCCGCCCTGGCCAAGGGGCGAGCCATTTTTAGAGGGTCATTTTTAGAGGTCCGTTGGCCTCCCGTCCTTACTTCAATGGACTATGTACGGGAGCTAGTCGCTGGGACGCCAAGTTTTTTTTGTAGCGAGTTTATGTTGGCTAATGGACTATGTACGGGAGCTAGTCCCTGGCACACCAAGTTTTTTTTGTAGCGAGTTTAACTTGGCTAATATATTGGATTTGGTTTAATATTTTTGCAAGGAATTTTGTTTGTCAGCAATTTTTTTGAAAGCAATTTTTTTAACTTGGCGTACCATTTTTGTTTTGGGAAAACATTTTTGGTGTTATTTGCTCTCTTTTTGAAAGTCAAAACGTAATTTAAAAAAATAATGAGAACACATGTTTTAGTTATATCTGTGTATTGATTAAAAAGTCCATGTACAATGAACAGTAAATGAAGTTAAGTAGACACTACTAAATGTATCCTGCATGTTTACAAAGAACAGAGGCAGCAATAAGAATTCTACAAGAATTCTTGTCTAACTTTGCAAACTCAAAACATTCAATGAAACCAAAATTTCTATAGACTCGAAATCTCGTCGGAGGTGAGGCATTCCATTATATATATACAGACAGAGAAATTGTCGTGTGACAGCAACATTAATTTCGTTTTTAACTTGGCGTCGAGTCGCTACCGCTACTCTTGATGATATCAGACTTAGGATGATACCATCATCCAACATCGACGGATGCAATGCTCTCATTGCAAATGGAAGAAATGCGTAGTTGGCACAAGCGAGCTCCAGTTGTAGTACAACCGAAAGGGCATCCTGGGTCAGAGAGAAAAGTGGTTCCGAAAGTAAAGAAAGTGCCACTCCATCTGGTACCATTATCAAACCACCGTCTAAATCGTTGACAATCACGTCCATCCATCTAGAAAAAACATAAACATCTGACTCATCGAAATTTCTTATACTTCATTCCTCCAAAATCTAGTCATTCAGCTAATTTTTTGCACGTATTCAGTAGAACTATTCAGTAGTTCTTCAATTGTAAACTATTGTATAGTTCTAGACGCAATAGTTCCTTCTAACAGTGTACTTTTATCTCAATAGTGTAGTTCAATAGTTTCTCCCAATAGTCTGCCAATTTAACAATGGTTTATAGTTTAAGGGGAAGGAGTCAGGTAAAAAAAATTGATTTTGGAAATTCAATATCATCCAAATCCTATTGCATATAAAAATGCCCAATGCACTATATTGTTGGTGCTCGATGAAAGGATTTTTTACTGTCGTCGGACTTGCATATGCTTTTCAATATTATCTTAAGCAAAGTTCTTAGGTTTTCCATTCTGCGCATGATTCAGATGAAACTACTAGGCAGATTGGAATGGTTGACATCTCATTTTCTTCTTCATGAAAAGATACACCGGCTAAATGGAGCAAACTATTTTTTTTTTCATTCTGAAAGCAAAGTTAATCACTGATTTAGAAAATAGCATAACATTTATTTATTAATAATTGTGTCACTGAAAAAATATCACCTTTTAATAACATTTGCTTTATTTAGCCGGTGTATCTTTTCATGAAGAAGAAAATGAGATGTCAACCATTCCAATATGCCTAGTAGTTTGATCAGAATTAGAAAGTTAGAAATTTTTAATGTGAAAATAATGCATTATTTTTTACGAAAAAAATGGAGTAGGGAATTCGGATCCACTATCCATTACTTTATTAATGAGTAATGGAATTCGGATCCATTACCCATCACTTTATTAATGAGTAATGGAACACACATCCATTACCCATTACTTTATTAATGAGTAAGCTACCTCTATGAGGAAGTATGTTATTCCATTTTTAGCTTCCTCATAGAGGAAGCTTTGTAAAACGCGAAAAATAATGAGGAAGCAATGTGCAAGGTTCTACATTGCATCCTTGTTTTAATTAGATAAATATACATGTTGTGGATTCGTTTTTCTATTTCGTTATTATTAGAGCGTTGCCGAAAGTGAATGTGATAATGTATATTTTTAAAAATAATTCAACATTCCATAAAATCAAAAATTTCATACCGTTCGTCACTAAATTGTACATATATAATGGCTGAATATTGTTTCATTTTTATTCAAAATTTGAGCTCGCTATCTGAAGTTTTGCAAAAGTTACAATAGAGCGATAATGTCAATTTGTTGAAAAATTCAAAACATCATAAAATTTTAATGGTTCAACCGATCTTAACCAAATTCAATAGCGATCACCGGCGTATGAAAGCTCACATTCATACCAATTTTAAGATCAAAATCTCGAAAATTGAAAGAGTTATCGAGTAAACAGACATTTTTCAAAAAATTAAAAAACGCGTAATAATTTAACGATGAAGTGGACTTTAACAAAAATCTGTATGAACGATGAGGCTTGATCCCTCTATCTATTGTCCAAATTTCAGCTTGATATCTCAATGCATTCCCGAGTTATAAAGGTTTACATTTTTCGATCGTGTAACATACACACACACACAGACAATACATACAGACATTTTTTTCTAAATCACTTTTCTCGACGTTTTGGCCCATTCTGAGTGTACTAAAAAGCTTCTTCTATGAGGAAGCAAAAAGTAATGGGTGATGGACCTCTGCTCCATTACTCACTAATAAAGTAATGGGTGATGGACCTCTGCTCCGTTGCTCATTAATAAAGTAATGAGTAGTGGATTCGAGTTCCATTATCAATTTTTTTCATAAAAAATTATGCATTATTTTCACATTAAAAATTTCACAACTCTGCTTTCAACTAACTTCTAGCTTTTGACTGACTACTAACTTTTCACCAACTGATGACTACCTACTAACTAACTTTTAACTTTTAAAAGTCAGAAGTTAGTCAAAAGTTAAAAGTAACTGAAAAGTTAGTCAAAAGTTGGAAATTAGTATAAAGTTAGAAGTTAGTTGTATGAATATTTTATTGCCTCCCCTAGGGGTTACAATGACTTCCGCCTCTCCCTTACATCCTCCTTCTCCTTATTGTACTTAGCTTATCTTAATCCTATTCTTATTTTATTCTTATCCTACTCTTATTCTACTCCTTTTCCCGCCTTCTCCTTCTCCTCTTTATTTCTTCCGTTTTTACATTTTTACATTTTCTTTTTTATTTCCGTTTTCCGCATACATTTCCTCTTTTCTCTCCTCCTCTTTCGCCAGCACGTTCTTTCTCTCGCTCGCTCGCGCACTCCCTCCCACGCTTCCTGCCGCTTCCTCTCGCACGCTCGCTCGCTCGCTCGCCCGCGCGCACGCCCCCCTCGTCTCGCCCGTTCGCTCCGTCTCCCTTCTCCTCTTCCGACTTCCGTTTCCTTTTCATTCACTCCATTCCTCCTTTCATTCCTTATTACTCTCCTCCTCTCTTCCTCTCCCTCTCCACTCCTCCAATTCTTTCATCCATTTCTCTCCCCCTCCCCTTTCGTCCAGAATTTCCCTTACCCTATCCTGAATTCCCCTCTCCCTCTCCTCCGCCCCCCTGCACCTGTCCAGAACGTGTTCCCACGTCTCCCTCTCCCCCCAACACATTCTGCAGCCTCTTTCCTCTTCCGACCCCCAGTATTTTCCTCCCCTCATCTCGTTTCCTAACCTGAATCTCGCGATTCTCCTGTACCTTTCCTCTTTCCATCCCGCCTTCAAATATTCCGGTATCCCTTCCACCCTTATCATTCTATACCACTCATTATACCTCGACTGCTCTATCTTCTTTCCCCTTTCCCTTTCCTGTTTCCTTCGGTCTTCTCTCTCCCACCCTTCTAGCCACTCTTCTCCTTCTCCCTCTCCTTGCCCCCCTTCCTTGAACATCCTCCTTCCCCTCTCCCATCCCGATATCCTTTGCTCCCTTTCCTCCCTTTCCCTTATTTCCTCCCAGCACACCCTCGCCAACTCGCTTCCTTCCCCCTTTTTTAGTTTTTCCTCAAACCTCCACGCTCTCCTGCCCGCCCTTACCCTCATCTTTTCTCTCTTTGTTTCTTCCCTTACCATGTACCCTGGCGTCCTCCAATCCACCCCCAGCGTCCATCTTATGTACCTTTCCTGAGTTCTCTCCACCTCCGTTCTCTCCTCCCATCCCCATATCTCCGCTCCGTATCCCATCACCGTCCACACCAGCGTGTCAAACAGCCACATCCTTCTCTCCCAATTATTCCCAAATTTCCTTTTCCCTATTCCCCATACCTGCTTCATTACTCCCACTGCCTTCCTCACCCTGTCTCTTATATGTTCCTCGTGCTTCCCATTCCTCTGGAACGTATATCCTAGGTACTTAAACTCCTTCACCTCCTCTATTCTCTTCCCCTTCCAACTCCACCTCACCTCCTTTAGTCTTCCTCCCCCCTTCCTGAACCTCATTACCTTTGTCTTCTCTACATTCACCTCTAATCTTTTCCTGTCGAAGTACCCCTGCAGCCTCCTGATCATGCTCTGCATCTCTTCCTCATTTTCTGCCACCAGCACCACGTCATCCGCATATGCCAGTGAGCATATCCTCCTCCCGCTTATCCTTACCCCTCCCCAGCTCCCCTTACACAACTCCTCCTCCATGTCCGCCGTCAGTATATTAAATAATATCGGGCTCATCGGGCATCCCTGTCTTACCCTGTCTTAAGTTAGAAGTTAGTTGAAAGTTAGTCAAATGTTAGAAATTAATAAAAAGTTAGAAGTTAGTCAACAGTTTGTCAAAAGAAGTTAGTAGTTACACAAAAGTTAGTCAAAGGTCAAAAGTTAGAAGTTAGTTGAAAGTTAGTCAAATGTTAGAAATTAGTCAAAAGTTAGAAGTTAGTCAAAAGTTAGAAGTTAGTAAAATGTTAAAAATTAGTCAAATGTTAGAAATTAGTCAAATGTTAGAAATTAGTCAAAAGTTAGAAGTTTGTCAAAAGTTAGAAATTAGTCAAAAGTTAGAAGTTAGTTGAAAGTTAGTCAAATGTTAGAAATTAGTCAAAAGTTAGAAATTAGTCAAAAGTTAGAAGTCAAAAGTTAGAAATTAGTCAAAAGTTAGAAGTTAGTCAAAAGTTAGAAGTTAGTCAAAAGTTAGAAGTTAGTCAAAAGTTAGAAGTTAGTCAAAAGTTAGAAGTTAGTCAAAAGTTAGAAGTTAGTCAAAAGTTAGAAGTTAGTCAAAAGTTAGAAGTTAGTCAAGTTAGTCAAAAGTTCGAAATTAGTCAAAGGTTTGAAATTAGTCAAAGGTTAGAAGTTAGTCAAAAGTTAGTGAAATGTTCGAAATTAGTCAAAAGTTAGATGTTAGTCAAAAGTTAGAAGTTAGTTGAAAGATAGTCAAATGTTAGAAATTAGTCAAAAGTTAGAAGTTAGTCAAAAGTTAGAAGTTAGTCAAAAGTTAATCAAAAGCTAGAAGTTAGTTAAAAGTTAGTCAAAAGTTAGAAGTTATTTAATAGTTAGTCAAAAGTTAGAAATGCAACATGTCGCAAATGACTATTGCTAAGATTTTCAGGTATCCGGATAGTTCGTCTCTGAGAAATCGCCCGTCTATCGCGACCTGTTTTAACCGCAGACTTCTAATGATATTATATTTATTCATTTATTTTTCAATTTTTCGAACGATTTTGCTATTCATCTACTTATTTATTAACTTTTTGAACGATTTTCCGATTTATTTATTTATATATTTATTTATTCAGCAAATTTTTCTAAAGTAATGGGACTATCATATATCCATTAGCACGTTCATTACCCATTACTTTAAAAAACGGTGATGGATGTGAGTTCCATTACTCATTAAAAAAGTAATGGGTGATGCATGTGAGTTCTATTACTCATTAAAAAAGTAATGGGTAATGAATGTGAGTTCCATTAATCATTAAAAAGTAATGGGTG
This sequence comes from Ephialtes manifestator, assembly GCA_963970395.1. Classification (NCBI taxonomy): domain Eukaryota; kingdom Metazoa; phylum Arthropoda; class Insecta; order Hymenoptera; family Ichneumonidae; genus Ephialtes; species Ephialtes manifestator. The sequence continues at coordinate 23,642,996 of OZ019968.1, forward strand.
ATAGATGTGAGTTCCATTACTCATTAAAAAAGTAATGGGTAATGAATGTGAGTTCCATTACTCATTAAAAAAGTAATGGGTGATGGATGTGAGTTCCATTACTCATTAAAAAACTAATGGGTGATGGATGTGAGTTCCATTACTCATTAAAAAAGTAATGGGTGATGGATGTGAGTTCCATTACTCATTAAAAAAGTAATGGGTAATGAATGTGAGTTCCATTACTCATTAAAAAAGTAATGGGCAACGGATATGAGTTCCATTACTCATTAAAAAAGTAATGGGTAACGGATATGAGTTACATTACTCATAAAAAAATAATGGGTAACGGATATGAGTTCCATTATTCATTAATAAAGTAATGGGTAATGGTTCTGAATTCCATTATGCATTGTTAAAGTAATGGGTAAAAAAAACGATAATGCATTAAAAAAATAATGCATTATTTCCAACTCTGATCTGAATCATGCGCAGAATGGAAAATTAAGCAAAGTTCTTAGGTTTTCGATTCTGCGCATGATTTTCAGATTCAACTACTAGGCAGATTGGAATGGTTGACATCTCATTTTCTTCTTCATGAAAAGATACACCGGCTAAATGGAGCAAACGTTAATAAAAGGTAATATTTTTTAAGTGACACAATTATTAATAAATAAATGTTATGCTAGTTTCTATCAGTGATTAACTTTGCTTTCAGAATGAAAAAAAAAATAGTTTGCTCCATTTAGTCAGTGTATCTTTTCATGAAGAACAAAATGAGATGTCAACCATTCCAATCTGCCTAGTAGTTTGATCTGAATCATGCGCAGAATGGAAAACCTAAGAACTTTGCTTAAGATAATATTGAAAAGCATATGCAAGTCAGACGACAGTAAAAAATCCTTTCATCGAGTACCAACAATACAGTGCGTTGGGCATTTTCATATCATCGAGTACCAACAATACAGTGCATTGGGCATTTTCATAAAAAAAATATTACCTTTTATTAACATTTGCTCCATTTAGCCGGTGTATCTTTTCATGAAGAAGAAAATGAGATGTCAACCATTCCAATCTGCCTAGTAGTTGAATCTGAAAATCATGCGCAGAATCGAAAACATAAGAACTTTGCTTAAAGTAATATTGAAAAGCATATGCAAGTTAGATGACAGTAAAAAATCCTTTCATCGAGTACCAACAATACATTGCGTTGGGCATTTTCATATCATTGAGTGCCAACAATACAGTGCGTTGGGCATTATCATAAAAAAATATTACCTTTTATTGACATTTGCTGCATTTAGCCGGTGTATCTTTTCATGAAGAAGAAAACGCAGAATCGAAAACATAAGAACTTTGCTTAAAGTAATATTGAAAAGCATATGCAAGTCAGATGACAGTAAAAAATCCTTTCATCGAGTACCAAGAATACATTGCGTTGGGCATTTTCATATCATTGAGTGCCAACAATACAGTGCGTTGGGCATTATCATAAAAAAATATTACCTTTTATTGACATTTGCTGCATTTAGCCGGTGTATCTTTTCATGAAGAAGAAAATGAGATGTCAACCATTCCAATCTGCCTAGTAGTTGAATCTGAAAATCATGCGCAGAATCGAAAACATAAGAACTTTGCTTAAAATAATATTGAAAAGCATATGCAAGTCAGATGACAGTAAAAAATCCTTTCAAATCTATGCACACTGATTAAAAGAAGGTTAATCACGACAGATACTTACTGAAATGAGGTTAGTCACGGCAGACACTGACTGAAACGATACTCGACTGTAAACGTAGACAGCAGTCAGACACTGATGAAAACGAAAAAGATCACACTTTATGATGAAAAATAATCCCATAAAAGATGAAGCACTGGGGTCGAGAACGCACTGCGATTGTTGTCAACACTCATTTATCACACACTTATTTATAAAAAAATTAATTAATTTCAGCACTGATTTAAAGTATTAAGCACTGATTTAAAATATTACGCACTGATTTAAATTTAAATTATTAAACACTGATAAAGTATAAAAATACGCGAATTATAAATGTACACTTCGCGTCGAGTCGCTACCGCGACTCTTGATGATGTCGGCTGTGCAACACGCGCTGACTGACTGAACCGCTGCCGACTGTGTGACGTCACACACTGGTTGCTCGCGAGCCGCCACTCGCGCCTGCGCGCGGCGCTTCTATATAATGTGTGTACGTGAATACGTGAATCGAGATTGTGTCAGTGCGTTAAAAATGAAAAACTTTGAAAAGACCAGATATCAGCGGTAAATGAACCGATTTTCTTGTGACTGGTCTCATTCGAAAGAAAAAAAAAAATAGAAAATATTGATCATGATACATTTTTCGTTCGCGACATGTGGTCAGAGATAATACGTCGGCAAATATAGGTTGGGACATTTAAAGTTGTGTGAGTGCGGCCGTACGGGAGGAACATAAAGTCGCTCGGCGAGAATTACTAAGATGCCAGATATCAGCATTAAAGAAACAGATTTCCTTGCCGCAGGTCTCATTTGAAAGAGAAAAAAAAATAAAAAATATTGAACCTGACACATCTTCCGTTCTCGACGTGTGGTCAAATATAATTCGAGTAATAATTTGAAAACGGCCGGTGAGTGGCCGCCTTCCGAATAAATAGAGTAGCAGTAGCGACCGTCGCGCCAGGAGTAACAGCCCGTCCAGTCAGACAGACAAATCGTAGTGTGAAGGCAACATTAATTTCTTTTTTAACTTGGCGTCGAGTCGCTACCGCGACTCTTGATAATATAGAGAGATTTATTTATTAACCAAATTTTTGTAAACCCATGTAGGAATTGCTATGTGACTCAGTACTGGCTTTGTACCGTTGCCAGAACTGCCAATATTGGCAAATAATTCGGTGCCAGTGTGCGGTCTAAATCTAAATCTGTACCGTGTTAATATGTGTTCGGGTTTTAGGCCTCTGGGAGAGCGTAACCTGGGTCTTGCGTCGTAGTCCGCCAAGGCGCCGTGGCGTCTGTGTTTCGATCGGGATCGCGGGCATCTCAGGGACGAGGGTTTGGGTGCCCTCTGGCGTATCGCGCGCGCGCGCCGTTCGGGCCTGTTCTTGCGGTGCGTCGTGGCGCTGTAGCCTACCGGAAACGCGAAAAGATAGGATGGAGGGTCCGGGCTCCCTCTCGCGTTCGTGTGCGTGTCTCGGCCGCTTCGTCGAGAGTCGTCGTAGAAAGCGGTCGTTGTCAAAGTATCTCCGCGTCATTATCGCGTCATTATCGCGTCATTATTGCGTCATTATTGCGTCATTATTACGTCATCTCTGTGGCTGTTACGTTTTCGTTTATTCTATTAGTCGGTTCAATTCTCGCGTGCGTTCGGGTAGTGTGTGTGGGTTGAACGAGTGTTTTTCTTCGATTGTTCGGGAAATCCGGCCACGTGCGACTTCCTCGACGTGCCGGTTTCCATCCCTGCGTCCACCTACGCGGCAGTGCCATCCAAGGGTCTGCTCGTGGCCCAGGTTTGTTTCCCCCGAGACGTCGAGGTGACCGGCGGCTAAAGAGGTGTTCCGTTGTCGTGCGGCTAGGACTTCGCGTCATGCCGTCACTTTTCTGCATAATTAAGGTAAGAGAGCTCTGCAGCGTGCGTGCGATAAAGGTACCTCGCGGCGTGTTAATATTCGTGTTGCGTACTTTTCAATATCATCTGTAGAGTCTGTCATATTTGTAATTTCTTGCTTGTCAATAAAAAATACGCTTGCCCCGGCTTTTCTCTCTGAGCCGTGAGAGTTTTTATGCCGAGGCAAGTTGCTTTGGTTTTCCGCGAAATATTGTGTACTTGATTTATTTACCCAATCTTCCCTCACTCACTCCCCCCATTAAATTTTATTGACTATTTTTCGGACTGCTTTAAGCATAACTTTCTTCAATACGTTTTGAAAACATCTGACCGAGTCTTGGCGTCAACTTCGAACCGTTACTGACTACTGGATATGGCCCAGTGTGAATAGTCAATGTCGGGCCAGTTTCGGTAACAGTTAAGTCCCAGTTACGGCTAAAATAATAAAGAATATTAATTGGAAAGTATTAATTTCAGCTTACTCAATCGAGTAATTCAGCATTTTTATTAGATATTACGTCTTCCTCTACTTGATGGTACATATTAATCGCTAAAAAAACATATTACATTTTTTAAAAATATTGACGGGAATCGAACCTGGGCCCCTCCGGATGGTGTTATTGCGCTGCGCTTTAGATCACTTGGCCATTTAGATCATATGATTATACAATTTTGTTGTCTATTTGAATATCGGTAATATGAAATATAAAGTGAAATTAGTACAATATAGTCAAAACTTTATAGATTTATATGAATGCGTCTGAAGTGGTAAAATTAAAAACACATTCAGTTATTTTTCACGGCAATCGGTTATATCGAAAAGGGTACATTGTATCGTTTTAGCAATCTATAAACATATTCTACGAAGTTGCTTGTTTCATTGTTTACGCCAATTAGTTTATTATTATTTGGGTAGATGACCGTCTGACTGACCTGAGGGTCAGTACTAGGATATGTGACCACCGGGATGACTCTAAAAGTTAATACTTAGATAGGTGACCGCCTATGAACCTGCGACCGCATCATGAGAATAGGAATGTACATCTTTTGGCCAAAAGGATGATCCAGAACATCATACCGGTAATTTGCCTCTAGAAAAAAATGCACCCAGCAGTAGACATGATTGGGCCAAACTGTTTTCAGTATTTGAGCCAACATCGATCCCCAATAATTTGCCACGTGTCGCCCCAGTACACATCGAGTACCGCCACGACTCGTGGCAATCAGTAGAAAATGTCATTTGACACAATATATTTTTCGGATACGGACCCAACACTCTTTGCCAGTACCAAAACAGAATTATTTGCCGAAATAGGATATATACAGGGTGACAATTATAAGTCGGACAGGTCTTTTTGTGGGTGCTGTAGCAATGTTTTGAATGATTTAAGGTATGATTTTTAAATGGTTTTGCAAGCTCTTTTCAACAACATAAACGATTTTTTTTTCTGACGTATAGTTTTTAAGGGAGAATAAAGTTTAAATCAGAATTTTTCTGAAAATACATTTCGATTACGGGATGATAAAGATAATAAAAAACTGGATACAAAAAACCTATAGAAGTATTTATTCGAATATATTTTCATAAAGAAAATTAATTTTGAAGTTACTGCTTTTAGCAGCCGTTCCCGGTTTGAAACAGGGAACGCCGGAAGTTGCGAATACGCAGGCGCAACGAGTGTCGTCAGCCGGCTGATTGCCCGGCTGTCAAAAGATGTTTGTTATGACAGTAAAAGGTTAGTGAAACATAACCAGTGAAGATAACCAAATTGAAGGATCTAAAGTGAAATTTTAATAAATGTGACTAGTGAATTTTCAGAAAGTGCAAGGGGATAGAAAAGAAATTCAGATTAGAGAAAACATGCAGTTTGCTCTTCTATCAACAAGGTACAAGGTAAGATAAAGTTTTTTGTTATAACATTGTTCAGCGGTCAAAGTAATAATTTATTTTATCCACTTGTCATTAGGTTTCAGTCTCCGAGCTTCACAAGAATCCTGGATGACTTGATTTGCCTCGGTGAGGTCTCATTTTCTCTGCGATGGGAAGATAACACTGCCTATGAATGAAAGTTATTAATTTTTCATCCGCAGTAGAAATGTATTCATGATGATATCCTTTTTTTAAAAAACCGCAAATTTAAATTTAAACATCTTCGAGAAGCAATCTAATTCTTCAATTTTGTAAAGATACAGTGCACCTGAATGGTGTGAGGGAAATTGAAAGTTTAACTTGTAACTTTCACACCAAACCGGTGAACAAATTTTAGTGTTTTAGGTCTTATCTTATCTGTCGAAGAGTACATTCTGTTTTGAGTGTAGCGAGTCTAGATATAGTGAAAATTAGATTTACTGTTACTGTTATTTCTCACCGTGTAGTGATTATTTCTTTCTAAAAAAAAGCAATTCTTCTTTCTAAAAAAAAGTCAAGAGTAATACTCTTCACTTTTTATGAATTGCTTTTTTAAGCAATTAAAAAACGTAATAAAAAAGTAATTAGTAATAAAATAATTAGTAATAATTAGTAATTAGTGATAATTTTAAGTAATGAAAAAAGCAATTCATAAAAGGTCAAGAGTAACACTCTTGACTTTTTATGAATTGCTTTTTTTTTATTTCGCGCACAGAGCCAAGTGAATTTCGTTGCATACGTAAACGATCTAGCATCGAAATCACAACCTGAATACAAAAATTGTACAGGCATCATGAAATTTCTTTTCTGAATGAACAGATCCAATAAAATGTCATATCTCCATACTTATTTATTTATTTTTTTTTCAATTTCTACATGTTTCCAGATGAATTTATTCGCGCTCGAGATTTGTCCACGATCCGGGTGGCAACCTGTTTCAAGAAATGGCAAACGCAGTATTGAATTTATTTTCCGCGATAAAAATTCAAAATTGGTACCTAAGACTTTATCATTACAAGTTCTTTTTTTCAATCTCTACATGTTTCCAGATGAATTTATTTGCGCTCGCAATTTGTCCACTATCGGTGTGGCAATCTGTTTCAAGAAGTGGCAAACGCTCTATTGAATTCACTTTCCGCATTAAAAATCCAACATTGGTTCCTAAGACTTTAACATTACAAGTTTTTTTTTAAATCTCTACATGTTCCAGATGTATTCAGCCGCAATCGCTATTTTTTCACTATCGGGGTGGCAACCTCTTTCAAGAAGTGGCAAACGCACTATTGAATTCACTTTTTGCATTAAAAATCCAACATTGGTTCCTAAGACTTTAACATTACAAGTTTTTTTTTTTTAATCTCTACATGTTTCCAGATGAATTCAGCCGCGATCGCTATTTTTTCACTTGCAGAAAGTGAATTCAATAGTGCGTGTGCCACTTCTTGAAACACGTTGCCACCCTGATAGTGAAAAAATAGCTATCGCAGCTGAATTCATCTGGAAACATGTAGAAATTGAAAAAAAAAACTTGTAATATTAAAGTCTTAGGTACCAAGTCTGGTTTTTTTGATGCGGAAAGTAAATTCAATAGTTCGTTTGCCATTTCTTAAGACAGGTTGCCACCCCGATCGTGGACAAATCGCAAGCGCGAATGAATTCATCTGGAAACACAAAGAGAATGAAAAAAAAAACTTGTAATGATAAAATCTTAGGTACCATGTCATCTTACATACCATTCAATAGTGCGTTTGCCATTTCTTGAGACATATTGCCACACCGATAGTGGACAAATTGCGAGCGCAAATAAATTCATCTGGAAATATGTAGGGATTTAAAAAAAAAACTTGTAATGTTAAACTCTTAGGTATCAATTTTGGATTTTTAATGCGGAAAGTGAATTCAATAGTGCATTTGCCACTTCTTGAAAGAGGTTGCCACCCCGATAGTGAAAAAATAGCGATCGCGGCTGAATTCATCTGGAAATATGTAGAGATTTTTAAAAAAACTTGTAATGTTAAAGTCTTAGGAACGAATGTTGGATTTTTAATGCGGAAAGTGAATTCAATAGTCCATTTGCCACTTCTTGAAAGAGGTTGCCACCCCGATAGTGAGAGAATAGCGATGGCCGCTGAATTCATCTGGAAACATGTAGGGACTTAAAAAAAAAACTTGTAATGTTAAAGTCTTAGGAACCAATGTTGCATTTTTAATGCGGAAAGTGAATTCAATAGTGCGTTTGCCACTTCTTGAAAGAGGTTGCCACCCCGATAGTGAAAAAATAGCGATCGCGGCTGAATTCATCTGGAAACATGTAGAGATTTAAAAAAAAAACTTGTAATGTTAAAGTCTTAGGAACGAATGTTGGATTTTTAATGCGGAAAGTGAATTCAATAGTCCGTTTGCCACTTCTTGAAAGAGGTTGCCACCCCGATAGTGAAAAAATAGCGATGGCCGCTGAATTCATCTGGAAACATGTAGAGATTGAAAAAAAAAACTTGTAATGTTAAAGTCTTAGGAACCAATGTTGGATTTTTAATGCGGAAAGTGAATTCAATAGTGCGCTTTCCACTTCTTGAAAGAGGTTGCCACCCCGATAGTGAAAAAATAGCGATCGCGGCTGAATTCATCTGGAAACATGTAGAGATTTAAAAAAAAACTTGTAATGGTAAAGTCTTAGAAACGAATGTTGGATTTTTAATGCGGAAAGTGAATTCAATAGTCCGTTTGCCACTTCTTGAAAGAGGTTGCCACCCCGATAGTGAAAAAATAGAGATCGCTGCTGAATTCATCTGGAAACATGTAGAGATTGAAAAAAAAACTTGTAATATTAAAGTCTTAGGTACCAATTTTGGATTTTTAATGCGGAAAGTGAATTCAATAGTGCGTTTGTCACTTCTTGAAACAGGTTGCCACCCCGATAGTGAAAAAATAGTAATCGCGGCGGAATTCATCTGGAAACATGTAGAGATTTAAAAAAAAATTTGTAATGTTAAATTCTTAGGAACCAATGTTGGATTTTTAATGTGGAAAGTGAATTCAATAGTGCGTTTGCCACTTCTTGAAAGAGGTTGCCACCCCGATAGTGAAAAAATAGCGATCGCGGCTGAATTCATCTGGAAACATGTAGAGATTGAAAAAAAAACTTGTAATATTAAAGTCTTAGGTACCAATTTTGGATTTTTAATGCGGAGAGTGAATTCAATAGTGCGTTTGTCACTTCCTGAAACAGGTTGCCACCCCGATAGTGAAAAAATAGCGATCGCGGCTGAATTCATCTAGAAACATGTAGAGATTTAAAAAAAACTTGTAATGTTAAAGTCTTAGGAACCAATGTTGGATTTTTAATGCGGAAAGTGAATTCAATAGTGCGTTTGCCACTTCTTGAAAGAGGTTGCCACCCCGATAGTGAAAAAATAGCGATCGCGGCTGAATTCATCTGGAAACATGTAGAGATTGAAAAAAAAACTTGTAATAGTAAAGTCTTAGGTATGTTATGCCCGCAGGGGGGTCAATTTAACATATATTTTATTTATTGGGATCGTTTGCCAATAAAGAGTTGGACTCAAGTAAATAACGCAAAGTTAAGAAGATTTATTTAAACAAATAACAATATAGTGTATTACAATATCGAGCTCGTCTCGATTCTGTTACTTATGGGCGAGTCTGACCCAAGACCGACTGGTCACTTTGATGTTCGATTGAAGACTGAACTTATTCCCCATTAATTCCCAGCAATTTGCCTAAAATCGGTGCGTATGCATTTATTGTTTCCGCGTACATTGTTTCATCGAACGATACCGACTCCGCGCTGAGTCAAAGCGCGAGCTCTTTCGAAATCGTTCGATTGCTCAATTGCTCCAAAAACGTCTGACGAATAAACGTGGTTTCGTATTTCTAGCTCGCTCCGTGGCGAAGCTTAAGCGGTGCACTGAACATGTTCGGTCAACGACCAAACAATTTCCTTAAATAATTCTGGGCACAACAGGTACCAATTTTGGATTTTTAATGCGGAGAGTGAATTCAATAGTGCGTTTGTCACTTCCTGAAACAGATTGCCACCCCGATAGTGGACAAATTGCGAGCGCAAATAAATTCATCTGGAAACATGTAGAGATTGAAAAAAAAACTTGTAATGATAAAGTCTTAGGTACCAATTTTGAATTTTTATTGCGGAAAATAAATTCAATACTGCGTTAGCCATTTCTTGAAACAGGTTGCCACCCCGATCGTGGACAAATCTCGAGCGCGAATAAATTCATTTGGAAACATGTAGAAATTGAAAAAAATAAATAAATAAGTATGGAGATATGACATTTTATTGGATCTGTTCGTTCAGAAAATTAATTTCATGATGTCTGTACAATTTTTGTATTCAGGTTGTGATTTCGATGCTAGATCGTTTACCTATGCAACGAAATTCACTTGGCTCTGTGCGCGAAATAAAAAAAAGCAATTCATAAAAAGTCAAGAGTGTTACTCTTGACTTTTTATGAATTACTTTTTTTATTACTTAAAATTATCACTAATTACTAATCATTACTAATTATTTTATTACTAATTACTATTTTATTACTTTTTTTAATTGCTTAAAAAAGCGATTCATAAAAAGTCAAGAGTGTTACTTGACTTTTTATGAATGACTTTTTTTTAAAAAGAAGAATTGCTTTTTTTTAGAGGAATTGCTTTAATTTAGAAGAATTGCTTTTTTTTAGAAAGAAATAATCACTACACAGTGAGAAATAACAGTAACAGTAAATCTAATTTTCACTGTATCCAGACTCGCTACACTCAAAACAGAATGTACTCTTCGACAGATAAGATAAGACCTAAAACACTAAAATTTGTTCACCGGTTTGGTGTGAAAGTTATAAGTTAAACTTTCAATTTCCCTCACACCATTCAGGTGCACTGTATCTTTACAAAATTGAAGAATTAGATTGCTTCTCGAAGATGTTCAAATTTAAATTTGAGGTTGTTTAAAAAAAGTATATCATCATGAATACATTTCATACGACAAAATGAGACCTCACCGAGGCAAATCAAGTCATCCAGGATTCTTGTGAAGCTTGGAGACTGAAACCTAATGACAAGTGGATAAAATAAATTATTACTTGGACCGCTGAACAATGTTATAAGAAAAAACTTTATCTCACCTTGTACCTTGTTGATAGAAGAGCAAACTGCATGTTTTCTCTAATTTGAATTTCTTTTCTATCCCCTTGCACTTTTTGAAAATTCACTAGTCACATTTATTAAAATTTCACTTTAGATCCTTCAATTTGGTTATCTTCACTGGTTATGTTTCACTAACCTTTTACTGTCATAACAAACATCTTTTGATAGCCGGGCAATCAGCCGGCTGACGACACTCGTTGCGCCTGCGTATTCGCAACTTCCGGCGTTCCCTGTTTCAAACCGGGAACGGCTGCTAAAAGCAGTAACTTCAAAATTAATTTTCTTTATGAAAATATATTCGAATAAATACTTCTATAGGTTTTTTGTATCCAGTTTTTTATTATCTTTATGATCCCGTAATCGAAATGTATTTTCAGAAAAATTCTGATTTAAACTTTATTCTCCCTTAAAAACTATACGTCAGAAAAAAAAATCGTTTATGTTGTTGAAAAGAGCTTGCAAAACCATTTAAAAATCATACCTTAAATCATTCAAAACATCGCCACAACACCCACAAAAAGACCTGTCCGACTTATAATTGTCACCCTGTATACAGTTCAATATCGGGCCAATGTCGATGCCAAATTTGAGACCCGTGTTATCATCCCAATACTGGTCTTGTAAAGATTTTGATTGGGGCGAGCGTTGGCACCGTATAGATAGGTTGATGCTGGTTAAGTACTGCCATGAATTCTGGGCCACAATACGGGCGTGTGGGCAGCTCTGGCATAGGGCTACCACTTTCGCGGATGTCCGAATCATCCGGACTATCCGGACTAAGCGACCCCAACACCGGATAAACCGGATCCGAAACGGATCGAACCGGACTGTGACTGACCGGACTGAACCGAAACGGACCGGACCGGACAGAAACGGAATGAAACGGACCGGACCGGACCGGACCGAGTCAAATAATAACAAAATAAAATTATGGAACTTCCTAATAACACAAGTTGACAACTTAGGAGAACGGCCCAAGACAGATTAGTTGGCACTTTATATAATTATTTTTCTTTTAACTCTACAAACATGTTTAATAACTGCAATCTGTTAAAAATAAATTGAAAAACAGAATTTTTGTGAAAGGTTAGTTCTCAATAAATAATTAAAAAATTCCTATTCTTATAAAATTCGAACTCTTCTACCATCTCTGAATAACATATTTAGCATTACTGAATATTATTTTATTTGCGGAGAATACTGAGTTATTGGTTTCTTCCGTATGCCTTCTTCAGGCTTTTACGTTTCCCCTCTCCCCTTTTCCCCGTTCCTTCATAGAGACCCCTCTAGAATGTTGTCCGCAGCCACTCATCCTAATGCACTACTGTATCGCATTTGCACGAGGGCACAGGGAAACTGCGGAAAACCTGGCCGATACAGTCGGCTTTTTTATTTTTACTGAGTTTCTACTGTATGAGAATACATTAGAAACTCAGAAAAACTGCCTCCCGCTCAGCAGTTGGCGCGAAAACCAGTGCAAGGCTAAGCGGTCACCCATCCAAGTTATGACCGCAAATAATGCTGCTTAACTCTGGGGACCGCCCAAGCCACACACCGACCGCGCGTCCACTGCTGTCGGTTATTTGCGAAGAATATTTTAAGTTTTTAATTTTTTGTGAAATTCAAAACTGAAGAAAATCCCAACTTTAGTGAGTTCAGCCAAATTAAATACCAATCGGCTTTGAATGTATCTAAACTTCTATGAAAATATTTATCAAAATGGCTAAAAGTTTACAAAAGTTAGAGCGACCGCGCCTTGTTTAATATGCGGTAATACTTTGCATCCTTGTTTAAAATAAATTTGGAAAACTGATGTTTCGCAACATTTTATTCATCAAGAAGTAATAACGAACCGTTCTACCAATCTGCACTAAATGATATGCCAAGAATCACTGAATATTATGTTGCTTAGGTACTTAATTCCGGCTTAATATATACAGTTTTGGAGAAGTAAATGCGATAGAGTATATTTTCAGAAAAATTCAACATTCTATCAAATCTGATCCACTTTACCGATTCGAGCTAAGTTCAATACCAAATAAAATCAAGTGCACCTGCTCTCATTGAGAACTATTTAGCAATATAGACTAATTTTTTAGCGAAGTTATAGCAATCACAACCTTTCATCAAAAAAAAAATTCAAAAAACTATACAATCTACTGCAAGAATTTGTTTTTCATTTCTAATTTTGTTGCCTTCGACTGCAAGATTTTTTATTAATGCCTGATAAAAATATTGTATCTATATATATAATATCAATGTTGAACAACATGTACTTGACATGCTGTAGATATCTGTAATTTATTTCACAACTTTTTTTACCTATGCACAGCTTACTGCTCAAGTTTCTAAGTTTTTTTTTAGGCATATCGGATACCACTCACGTAAATGTACTTTCCCAATTTTTTACACATAGTGTTTTTTTGGGGGATTTTCTTTTTAATGATACAGTTTTCTGCTTTCAGCACTGACGTCTGCTAGACTGTTGTGTTTATAGTATTATATAGGTTTTGACCGAGTATATATATATGGTATTATAGGTTGCGACGTTATCGGTCGATTTTTATGATGGAAATTTTTGCGAAGCACATCTCGGGTCTGAGACCGTGATCGCTATTCGAAATTCGAATCCTTACATATGTCGACTGTAGCTGCTTAATAAATTAATAAATTCACTAATCAGCCACAATCGACGAATTTTTATTCGCGAACAAATTGTGAAAAAATTCCGCCACGACCCGGGATCGAACCGGGAACCCCAGAATTCTAGCCTGGTGCGTTACCAATTACGCTACCGTGGCCCTGGCGGAATTGATTCACAATCGTTCAGTTTAACGTCAGATATTAATCGTATTATATAGGTTTTCACCGAGTATATATATATGGTATTATAGGTTGCGACGTTATCGGTCGATTTTTATGATGGAAATTTTTGCGAAGCACATCTCGGGTCTGAGACCGTGATCGCTATTCGAAATTCGAATCCTTACATATGTCGACTGTAGCTGCTTAATAAATTAATAAATTCACTAATCAGCCACAATCGACGAATTTTTATTCGCGAACAAATTGTGAAAAAATTCCGCCACGACCCGGGATCGAACCGGGAACCCCAGAATTCTAGCCTGGTGCGTTACCAATTACGCTACCGTGTTGTGTTTATAGGCAGATCATACCATCTGAGGGAAAATCTTAATGTTTATTGTAAAGTGAAATGTCGATAAAAAATCATGGCTTGAAAAAACTTTTGGGTAGCGACTAGTAAATTAAACTTGGCAAATAGTGGATTCCGAATAGGAATGCATATTATATTTTAATTTTATGAATGAAAACTGCGTTCATACGCAAAAATGTAAAAGTGTATTTTTCAAAAGTGTCACTTTTCCGGTACTTTTTTTGGGAAAAGGGACCGAAATAAAAAATTTTATGGGCTTTTCAATCATAAAGGGGCTTCAATAGAATCCAGTAATGATCACAAGGTAAATTTCCTAAGACGTAAGAATACATTTCAGAACAAGTTGACTTAATTCGCGAATCCCAGTTAATTATCAGAATTGAACTTACTGCTAAAGGAGCAATAAAGATGTATGTTGATATTACTTACGTGCCAAGTTACATTAAGTAAAAAAAAACACATGACGTATGGACTATATGACTAATAAAACAGAGTTCAAGTACAAATGTAACATAAATCTTTGGATTTTTAGAAAATGTCTCGAGCTTAAAGAAGCTTGCAAAGTAGAACCTTGCAAATTGCTTTCTCATAATTTTTTTGGTTTTTTTACAAAGCTTCCTCTATGAGGAAGCCAAAATCGATCTTCATAGAGGTAGCTCTGTAAAAAACAAAAAAATACGAGGAAGCAATTAGCAAGGTACTGCTTTGCAAGCTTTTTAAAATAAATAAGGAGAGCAGTACTTATAATAAAAAAGATAACCTTTTTGATGGACTCGTCTGCTTTAAAATAAATTGATTGGGGATGATGCATGATACATACTATATGAGACGTAAATACGCTCGGATGTCTTAATATGACAAAACATTGCTATGAAAATGATGTTTCCTGGTGTAGTGTGTTCTAGGATGGTCCGATCCACTTTAATTGGGTTCAGTCCGTTCCGGTCAATTTCAATCCGGTCCGGTCCATTTCGGTCCGATCCGGCCGTTCCGGTCCGGTGCGGTCCGGTACGGTCCGGTGCGGTCCGGTACGGTCCGGTATGGTCCGGTACGGTCCGGTACGATCCGGTACGGTCCGAATGTCCGGATGTCCGGATCTGAAGAGTCGGGTTCGTTTGATCCGAGTATCCGGGCCACCCGGATATCCGTGAAACACGGGGTGAAATGGTAGCCCAAGTTGATAGCGTAGTCGGTAGCGTGTGTGTGTTGTTAGGTACTTAGGTAGGCAGGTCGTAGGTTCAAACCCCAGTGTAAGCGAAAAATTTTCTGTGGCGAAAACCAATATATAACAATTTCTGATGGAATTTTGCAATTTTGTAATTTTGTAAAGACATTCAGTGCACAAGAATGGTGTGAGATCAAAAGTAAAATTTTTCACTTGGCGTAGATTTCAGACCAAACCGGTGAACCAATTTAAATGTTCGATATCTTATTTTATCTTATTTTATGTCGGAGAGTACATTCTGTATTTAATATAGTGATTTTTGATGCAGTGAAAATTAGATTTACTGTAACCAATTGTTTAGTGAGTTTTTAATAGAGAGATTTATTTATACAATTAAAATTGTAGCTTTGTCATAAAGAACTGAAATAAAAATTCCTATATTCAATCCAGAATGCACTCTTCGACAGATAAAGTAAGACATTGAATACTAGAATTCGTTCACTGGTTTGGTCTGAAACCTACAAGTGAAAAATTTTACTTTTTACCTTACACCATTTTGGTGCACTGTATGTCTTTATTAAATTGCAGAATTATAATGCTCATTATGTATTTAATAAGGATTTTTAAGATTTTTTAAAAGAATTTACACCATTTTTTTTCTTATGATCTTTTTTAGGTGACTGCCCTGGTAAAAATAAATGATAGAAAACTATTATAAAAAATCTTATCGTTCAAAATACAGACTTTGGTTCACAAATTTACGAAGTACTATGATTGCTTCCATATTCCATAATATTATTATAAATAATATAATTTTTCTATTAAATTATATAATAAAAATATATGATCGTTGAAAAAATATTAATAATATTACATATTTCAATAAAAAAGGTTTCATTCACAAATCTTTGGATTCAAATATTTATCATTTTCAAGATTCATTATGATAGACTTTCTATAGATGTAAACCGAAGAGAAGAAAAACGAGTCAATCAGCATGAAATTATTATACATACATGGTAGAAAACTGTTTCATTTATATCAGGGTTTTCCGATAGACTATAATAATTCTTTCAGTCTTAACACATACAATCCACCCAAAAATGTTTTTTCAAAACAAAAATGGTACGCCAAGTATTAAAAGTGTAACCATCCTATAAAAAAAATCACTTCAAAACAAAAAGTTCTTCTCTGAAGAATCTTTCGCAAAAAAAATTTTGTTTCAAAAATATTAAACCGAATCCTATTAGCCAAGTCAAACCCCTTGGTAGATATTCAACAGATGAAGATGTTTTTCTACAAAAAACTTGGCGTGCCTGCGACTGAAGCAGGATCTAAAAGTCACTGTGGTCGTTTTTCCATTTGTTTTCTGAAATCACAAGCATCGTCAAATGAAGAAGCACTAGAAGTGGCTTTCAGATCAAGCCATCAATGGATTTTGGTTTTCGATTCACTGCATATTCCCTGCATCAATAACTATAATTGATTGACCGGCTTGGTCAGAAAGCCACTGCGAGTAGTTTTAGTAGTAATTAAACACTGCAGTTAAGAAAGTCTTTTTTTAATTATAAGGATAAGGACAATTCTCCTCTTCATAGAAGAAATTTTTAAAAGTAATTCTCTCCTTTCAGGTTGGAGCAAATGATTTTTTGTAAACGGACCAGCTGATTGGGTCAACTGGTTGCTTCAAAACCAAGTTCATGATATTTCACACTCTGGGTGTGATCTAGAGGACACTGCTTCAGGGATTGGCCTTCGTTAAGTCTCATTCTCCTCGCAGTTACACTGCACACCAATTAAGCAGAGCAATTTTTAAAAAAATGTTTAAATTTTTTTAAAGATCTATGTCAGTATTATTCTGACATTTTATGTTCTTGTCTATAGACTCTGTTATAAGGATCTTTTAAAAAAACTGCTGCTTTTAATTGGTGTGCAGTGCAACTGCAAATAGAATGAGATCTAGCGAAGGCCAATCCTCGAAGCAGTGTTCTCTGGATCATGCGCACTGTGTAAAACTCATTAATCTAGTTTCAAAGTAACTGGTTGACCAAATTGGCTGGTCAATTTTCAACAAAATCCTTCGTTGTCATCATGAAGGGAGGACATTATATAGAATTTTTTCTTCGCTTAGGGAAAACAGTGTCCTTATGAGCAAATAAAACTTTTTTTTCTGACTCGTGCCCCGTAAGAACCATTGAAAAAAAAGTGCTCCGCTTCAGTGGTGTGTAGTGTAACTGCGAAGAGTATGTGACCTAGCGAATACCAATCCTTGGAGAAGTCTTCTCTGGATCATGGACAGAGTGTAAAAACTGATGAATTTGGTTTCTACGCAGCCAGTTGACCCAATTGGTTGGTCCACTTATAAAAAATCCTTCAGGTTTATCCTGAAAAGAAATCATTATTTTTTATCTTTTCTTCGCTTAAGGGGAGAGTGATCCTTATAATAAAAAAATACTTTGTTGGCTGCAGCATGGAATAAACAAGCACTTGAAAGGGCTTTCAGAGCAAGCCGGACAATGAATTTTTAAATGACAGCCTGAACGGTTGGTCTATTTACAAACAAATCCTTCGGGTTTATTCTGAAGGGAGGGTATCATTTTTTATTTTCCCCTCGGTGAGAGCGAGAGTGGTCTTCATGTAAAAAAATACTTTTTTGACTGAATGTTCCACTTATGTATAATTGAAAATTTAAAAGTAAATAGTGTCTTTGTATTTTGTACTTACTTATTGATATTTATTGTCGTTATCTCACGATTTATTGCAAGGTTATCCATGTAGCACAAAGTCAAAATTATTAGGAATGAGCATACGCTACTATATCTATATATATTCAGCTCGAGACGACGATACCAAACATTACAAAAATTACAATAATTGCAAAATAATTGCAATTAGTTTCTAATTGAGAATAAAAATACAAATTCACAACAAAAATACAAGTTTTCTTCTTGTGTCTACTATAATTGCGAGCCGGTTAGCAGACGATCGCCGCAACTTCTTCGGGCTGCCGCTGCGGGCGCCCGGCGCCACCAGTTGTGTTATGTGTGCGTTTTTATTCACACGTATGCACACGTATATGCGATCGGATAAATCTGTTTCGATGTGTGCACAGATAGTTTTGACTTTGTGCTACATGGATCACCTTGCAATAAATCGTGAGATAACGACAATAAATATCAATAAGTGAGTACAAAATACAAAGACACTATTTGCTTTTAAATTTTCAATTATACATAAGTGGAACATTCAGTCAAAAAAGCATTTTTTTACATGAAGACCACTCTTGCTCTCACCGAGGGAAAAATAAAAAATAATACCCTCCCTTCAGAATAAACCCAAAGGATTTTTTTGTAAATAGACCGACCGATTAGGCGGTCATTTACAAATTCATTGTCCGGCTTGCTCTGAAAGCCCTTTCGAGTGCTTGTTTATTCCATGCTGCAGCCAAAAAAGTATTTTTTTATTATAAGGATCACTCTTCCCTTCAGCGCAGAAAAGATAAAAAATAGTGACTTCTTTTCAGGATAAACCTGAAGGATTTTTTACAAGTGGACTAACCAATTGGGTCAACTGGCTGCGTAGAAACCAAATTCATGAGTTTGTACGCTCAGCCCATCATCCAGAGAAGACTGCTCCAAGGATTGGTATTCGCTAGGTCACATACTCTTCGCAGTTACACTACACACCACTCAAGCGGAGCACTTTTTTTTCAATGGTCCTTACGGGGGACGAGTCAGTAAAAAAAGTTTTATTTCCTCATAAGGACACTGTTTTCCCTAAGCGAAGAAAAAATTCAATATAATGTCCTCCCTTCATGATGACAACGAAGGATTTTGTTGAAAATTGACCAGCCAATTTGGTCAACCAGTTACTTTGAAACTAGATTAATGAGTTTTATACAGTGCGCATGATCCAGAGAACACTGCTTCGAGGATTGGCCTTCGCTAGATCTCATTCTATTTGCAGTTGCACTGCACACCAATTAAAAGCAGCAGTTTTGTTAAAAGATCCTTATAACAGAGTCTATAGACAAGAACATAAAATGTCAGAATAATACTGACATAGATCTTTAAAAAAATTTAAACATTTTTTTAAAAATTGCTCTGCTTAATTGGTGTGCAGTGTAACTGCGAGGAGAATGAGACTTAACAAAGGCCAATCCCTGAAGCAGTGTCCTCTAGATCACACCCAGAGTGTGAAATATCATGAACTTGGTTTTGAAGCAACCAGTTGACCCAATCAGCTGGTCCATTTACAAAAAATCATTTGCTCCAACCTGAAAGGAGAGAATTATTTTAAAAAATTTCTTCTATGAAGAGGAGAATTGTCCTTATCCTTATAATAAAAAAAGACTTTCTTAACTGCAGTGTTTAATTACTACTAAAACTACTCGCAGTGGCTTTCTGACCAAGCCGGTCAATCAATTATAGTTATTGATGCAGGGAATATGCAGTGAATCGAAAACCAAAATCCATTGACGGCTTGATCTGAAAGCCACTTCTAGTGCTTTTTCATTTGACGATGCTTGTGATTTTAGAAAATAAATGGAAAAACGACCACAGTGACTTTCAGATCATGCTTCAGTCGCAGGCACGCCAAGTTTTTTGTAGAAAAACATCTTCATCTGTTGAATATCTACCAAGGGGTTTGACTTGGCTAATAGGATTCGGTTTAATATTTTTTAAACAATTTTTTTTTTGCGAAAGATTCTTCAGAGAAGAACTTTTTGTTTTCAAGTGATTTTTTTTTATGGGATGGTTACACTTTTAATACTTGGCGTATCATTTTTGTTTTGAAAAAACATTTTTGGGTGGATTGTATGTGTTAAGACTGAAAGAATTATTATAGTCTATCGGAAAACCATGATATAAATGAAACAGTTTTCTATCATTTATGTATAATAATTTCATGCTGATTGACTTGTTTTTCTTCTCTTCGGTTCACAGCTATAGAAAGTCTATCATAATGAATCTTGAATATGATAAATATTTGAATCCAAAGATTTGTGAATGAAACCTTTTTTATTGAAATATGTAATATTATTAATATTTTTTCAACGATCATATATTTTTATTATATAATTTAATATAAATATTATATAATTTATAATAATATTATGGGATATGGAAGAAATCATAGTACTTCGTAAATTTGTGAACGAAAGTCTGTATTTTGAACGATAAGTTTTTTTATAATAGTTTTCTATCATTTATTTTTACCAGGGCAGTCACCTAAAAAATATCATAAGAAAAAAAATGGTGTAAATTCTTTTAAATATCTTTAAAATCCTTATTAAATACATAATGAGCATTATAATTCTGCAATTTAATAAAGACATACAGTGCACCAAAATGGTGTAAGGTAAAAAGTAAAATTTTTCACTTGTAGGTTTCAGACCAAACCAGTGAACGAATTCTAGTGTTCAATATCTTATTTTATCTGTCGAAGAGTGCATTCTGGATTGAATATAGGAATTTTTATTTCAGTTCTTTATGACAAAGCTATGATTTTAATTGTATAAATAAACCTCTCTATTAAAAACTCACTAAACAATTGGTTACAGTAAATCTAATTTTCACTGCATCAAAAATCGCTATATTAAATACAGAATGCACTCTTCGACAGATAAAATAAGACATCGAACATTTAAATTGGTTCACCGGTTTGGTCTGAAAGCTACGCCAAGTGAAAAATTTTACTTTTGATCTCACACCATTCTTGTGCACTGAATGTCTTTACAAAATTGCAAAATTGCATCAGAAATTGTTGGATATTGGTTTTCGCCACAGAAAATTTTTCGCTTACACTGGGGTTTCGACCTACGACCTGCCTACCTAAGTACCTAACAACACACACACCCTACCGACTACGATATCAACGACTTAGTAATTTTGGATGTCTAAATGGCATAAGTGTTGTACAACTATTATTCTCTCAAGCATACTTATAATTGACATAACAAAATATTCAATAGATTGCAATCGGAGCGCGAAGTGGGTTGGAAATATTTTCAAGTGAATATAATTTTTGGATGAACGGAATCTTTTTCTCACGAAGAGACTCAGGTATCCGGATTTTCGAAAAAAATATATCCACAGACCTATGAAGGTATAGCAGCAAACATAAATCAAACATAAATTTGCCGCAATAGAAGCGCGACATGCTCCAGTGTTTAAAAGAAATCGTTTTTGAAAATCTCGAGTAACTTATCAGAAGTCGATGCTAAATGATAAATGTTAGCGGGTTTTTTCGTTATTGGAAAATGTGTATTAAATTTCAAATCAGTCACTAAAATTCCAAAAATATATGTTGATTTTCATGTACTATTTTAGTAATGATTGATTTAGAAACCATGTGTTGTAATTTTACATCACCGGATTGGTAAAATTCATTGACACATACTAAATTTACTATGCAACTATATCAATGTTTATTTCCTACAGCGAGTTTTTTAAATTTCTCATACTTTTGTGTCGCAAGAACACAAACATTTTGCAAAAAGTAATACACCCATGTGGATAAAATTGCAAATACTTTGCTTGGTATCTTTCAATATCAGTAACTGAAATTTGCGTAACTTTGATCTTACATTCAATGCGACAATGTAGATTAAATTTCAAATCGGGTACGAAAATTCCAAAAATGCATATTGATTTTCCTGCACTAATTTAGTAATTAATGATTTGATAATCATGTGTTGTAATTTCCAATCATTGGATTATCGAAATTCATTTGTCTGTATTAAATTTACAGACAAATGAATTACGGACATATTAATTTCGATTTCCTATACCGAGTTTTACAAAATTCATACGCGTTTATATCGGAAAAACGCGAATATTTTTTACAGTGCATGGAACACTCTAAGTTTCTCAGCCCAAAAGAAATATCCGTTTTTGAATTTAAAAAAAATAACTCCCGTTTTTCGGTCAAAAATCGGTGTTATCAGAACGTGACAATTATTTTGAATGTCCTATTCAAAAGTTAACACAAAACTACAAATTTTATGTGAAAACATCTTTTTTCACTAACTTCAAGTTTCCGAGATATCTTCACTTTAAAAAAAAATGGGGTTTAAAAAAAATTATTGTATTAAAAAATCTGGAAAAATTCACATAGAGTGCCTTTTAGAGGTACTTTGATATGACCAATTATGCGGCAGATCTGAGATGCCCGAAAAAAAGTAGCTGAACCGAAAGAAAATACTTCATATAATAATGTTCTACCGACGGTATAGTTATAGTGAATTATTTTCAGTTTTCACAGGTTTGAATGTCATTCCATATTATAAACATATTATTTAAAAATTTTTTTTATTTTTATTTTGCTCGAAAGGCGACGAGTGATCAAGTCGTCGTGAAAAGGGAATTTTAATATAAAGGTATCTTTACCGATTAAGGAATTACAATCCACGCGATTGCCAATCAAAAAGATATTTATTGAATTAAAATAATTGTTATCACAAATTATTGCTTGAAATTACAACGGTTCTTATAATTGTTCGAGTCTCTAACTCGAGCTCAACCGTTCGCTTCGAATATTCCGTTAAGACTGACGTGAATTACCGTGATTTCCAGCCATTCACCCAAAATCGGTGCGTACGCATTTATTTCTCGCGATCCTTCGATACTGACTCAGACCTGAGTCAGCAGACGAGTTCGTTCAGAATCGTTCGACTGCTTGATTTTAATATACGAAAATAATTATCATTCGAATTATTTTCGAATGTCCACTGGGTTAAAGTGGTCTTATATTACAGACAATCGTTCGGAGATGTTGTGACCCCAAAGTTTCATTTGTGTAGCTCTTATAGCTTCGGAGATACCAGGCTCTGAATTTGGGGGCGCAACAAACTGAAAAAAATAGAATCAAGTCTCGGCCTATTCTGGCTCTGATATCGAAAACCGTTATATTTGATACGAGATGTTTGAGAATTTTTGCAGTTGCTTAAATTTGGGCTAAAAATATTTTCAATTTGAAAAAATGTAGCTAATTCAAATTTGAAATAAACTTCACACTCTTTTTAGCGGGAGTCCGGGCCGGATCGATCGAGTCCCGCCGAGATTCTAGAGATGGAGTCCCGGATGGAGTCCGGGCCGGATCGATCAAGTCCCGCCGAGATTCTAGAGATGGAGTCCCGGAAGGAGTCCGGGCGGGAGTCCGGGAGGGCTTTCGGGATCTCGGTGGGAGTCCGGGCCGGATAGATCGAGTCCCGCCGAGATTCTAGGGATGGAGTCCGGGCGGGAGTCCGGGAGGGCCTTTGGGATCCCGGATGGAGTCCCAGCGGGAATCCGGACCGGATCGATCGAGTCCCGCCGAGATCCTAGAGATGGAGTCCCGGAAGGGGTCCGGGAGGGCTTTTGGGATCCCGGATGGAGTCCCGGCGGGAATCCGGGCGGGAGTCCGGGCCGGATCGATCGAGTCCCGCCGAGATTCTAGCAATGGAGTCCCGGGCGGGAGTCCGGGCGGGCTTTCGGGATCCCGGATGGAGTCCCGGCGGAAGTCCCGGCAGTCCTGGCCGCACTCCCGGCCGGCTCTCGCCGGGACTCCATCCGGGACTGTTTTTTTCTGCACGGGTAATTAATTGCCCTAATATAGCCCCATTAAATATCGACATGAAACCCTACAGTTTCCTTAATAGGTCCCTAATTGGGAGTGATATGAAACTCCCTGTTATGGTGTCCACATTAAAGCCCGATAGGGCCCTAAGTTATCTTAGGGCAATCCTAATATTTTTCAATTGCAATTTTGAAATGTTTCAAACTTCACTGACATCATCTCTCACTTGTCTAAACTTTAAAACTTTTCCTTGAAGTAGACGGTTTTTTTTAAAGAACCAATTAGCTTAAGAGAATTTCCTCACGTTATTCACCAGGCTCTGACTTTCGGTCAGTACCTGTAGAAAAACTACGGTAAATAGTATAGCTCCGATTATGATATTGGTGTGCAAGACGTGGTGTCGCACCAACTATAGCCCGTGTCTCGTAATCCGATTGTAATTTCACGGTTACTCACAAACTTAATGCATCAAATCCTACTGAATTATTATAGATCTACAGATGTATCTCTCGCGATTACGATATCCATTGTAATAACCAGATAAAGATCAATTTAACAGCTTTGCGCTTGTACGTCCGACAGGATGTATGAAGCTATTTCTAATTAGATTTAAAAAGCAATTCAACTTCTATTTCAAAACCGATAAAACTCTTTTCTACGGAAATACTGGGAAGAAAGTTATTATTTCTCGTTTCTGATAAAGAACCACTGGAGGTAGACCAACTTGCGAGGGTTGATAATGAGTTTCTTGTAAGGTTTAACCTGAGTAGAAATTCAGCTACGGGGAATATCAGGCCCTAGCGTGTTAGCCGGATTTAAATCTAAGGGCCCTACCTGGCAACCTTATACGGGCCTTGCAGGAAAGTAACGCAGCGCATGATCAGGGCCAGATTATGTTTTCCAGATAAGGGCCGGGTAGAGGCTGCCCTATTAAGCCCCTACTTATAAAAACGGAAAATAAATTACAAAATAATTATCTGCGCTCATCGAATTCGATTTATTTTGCACTTTCTATTGGATATTCGAGCTTATTTAGTTTTCAATACATATTAATTTCTGAAAAAAAAACACATGTAAATTTATTTACCGTTGGTGGGAATCGAACCTTGATCCTCTGGGTGACATTTCTATGCCTTAGCCCACTCGGCCATTCACATCTTAGAAAGTTTATATATTTATTGTCTATTTGAAGTATACTTAAAATGAAAACACGTCAAGACTATACATCTATTTATTGTGACTACAACCGAAATATTCAAAATTCAAACATGATCGGGCGGTCACCCATACAGGTACTAACGTTTGACGGTCAGTACCTGGATAAATTTCAAAGTAATTCGAGCGGTACAGTCCCGTAAAACGTGGGTTTCAGCGAAAATTTCGAATACTTCTGGATGTGATAAAGATGTGAAAAAATCGAGCACACGCAAGGTGCTGAAAAGATTGATTTTGCATGACAATAATTTTTTAATATTTTCAACGAATGCCGTATCTAGGCCTTACACGAAC
Source organism: Ephialtes manifestator (assembly GCA_963970395.1). Lineage (NCBI taxonomy): Eukaryota > Metazoa > Arthropoda > Insecta > Hymenoptera > Ichneumonidae > Ephialtes > Ephialtes manifestator. Next base: position 23,668,072 of record OZ019968.1, read on the forward strand.
CTGATAATGAAAATTTACTGCATATCTAAAAAAAAACTATGCCATACGAAGGCCAGATGGAGGCCAGACCAGGGAAAATAAAGGTAAATTAGACAAAACCTTGGTCCGAATGCAACAGGAAGACCTTATGCGAAACGGATAAGGTCGAAGAATGGCATATCTATATGAGGTTACCGTATGTAAAGCCTGACATGGGCCTGATCCAGTGGAAAGACGGCATTTTAAGGTAGAATGGCATATCTCGGCCTTACATGGATCTGATCAGGTGAATTTACGCGGCCCCAAATAAGGTTACCATACCCGCGCAGAAAAAAACAGTTCAGGATGGAGTCCCGGATGGATTCCAGGATGGAGTCCCGGATGGATTCCAGGATGGAGTCCCGGATGGATTCCAGGATGGAGTCCCGGATAGATTCCAGGATGGAGTCCCGTATGGATTCCCAGATGGATTCCAGGATGTAGCCCCGGATGGATTCCAGGATGGAGTCCCGGATGGATTCCAGGATGGAGTCCCGGATGGATTCCAGGATGGAATCGCCATCTAGCGGAGCATTGTGTATCAGTGTTTCGCATGATGCCACTAGATGGCAAACGGACGCACCGTTTCTCGCAAGTGACTTGAAGCCTGAGCGCATATAAGACTGGAAAGCTGTTCTAAGTTCGGCTACACACGAGGGGTCTACTCTCCGTTGACGTAGTAAGAGCGGTCCAAAATGGATCGTCTGGACACCAAGGTGCCCAAAGTGCACGCGGTTTGGTCCTGGTGTCAACCTCCTGGTGGACACCCGGATCGTTCAGGATGGAGTCCAGGATGGAGTCTAAAACAATCCAGGATGGATTCTGCCGTCGGACAGCCGAGATTCACGGACCGTCCAAGATGGAGTCCGGGATGGAGTCCGCCGACTTCCGAATCGGATTAAAAGCGGAAGTCGGCTGAGAGTCCAGGATGGAGTCCCGCCTGGACTGCCAAGATTCCATCCGGGACTCCATCCTGGAATCCATTCGGAACTCCATCCTGGACTTTATCCTGGATTGTTTTTTCTACGCGGGTACCTAAAACTGATCTGGACCTCGTGTGACAGCAGGCATGCCTGATGAAATTTCTACTCGGGAAATAACGCAAATAGAGTTTAATCTGATGTGAACTAGAGGTCGGAAGATAGTGAATCAAGTTCTTCCGTAAATTTTTGGGCACAGCCCAACTTACTCAATAAATTGAGAATTCTTCATTCTACAACAATCCGTGTTTTCTTGTTTTAATGTAATTTCGATTTTTGATGATAATTAAATCTAACTGCAGTATGTTATAGGCGTAACCGAATATTATTATTAATTTGTATTGAGTCTTGGCGGTCTATTTTTTCCGATGGAATTTTGCGAAGCACTTCTCGGGTCTGAGACCGTGATCGCTAGATTCAAAGCGGGCGAAACTGAAGCCTTATTCAAATTTCACTAATCCGAATCTCTTACATATAATCGACTGCAGCTATTTAATAAAGTAAAGCGAGAAGTGCTTCGCTAAATTCCATCGGAAAAAAGAGACCGCCAAGAGTCAATAAAAATTAATAATTAAATCTAACTGTATGATAGATTTCCAAAGTTCAATTCATCTCGACTTTTCAATTGCTTTGCTTATAAAGGAATTGAACACGGACGTTAAAAACCGACAACGAAAAAAATCTCACTACTTCGGTGGCATCACTGTAAATACCCGAGCCGAAATTAATTCAAATTGCCAGGAGTTAAGAAATTACCATGAGTTCCGGACGAGACATCGGTCACGCATGCCTGTTCAGGCTAGCCAAATAAGGACCCGTTCCTGCCTGGATCATGTATCGGTATAATATTTCAAAACTGGCTAGCATGAAATATTCCCCATCAGCCCGGTTCAGGCACCGATCGAGCATTCCTGATCCGGTTAGCTAAATGAGGTCTCGACCCCGCCCGATTCATGCATAGTTACAACATTTCGAATGTGGTTAGATTGCAGTTTCCCATATCATGCCGAGATCCCATATTCTGGTCGGGCTAGCCAGATGCGGCCCTGCTTTTGGCCAGAATATTTGAATATCCAACTCTAGTTGACTTAAAATGTACACCACGTCAGTCAAAATTATCAGAGTATTGGAAGGGCATATCCGGCATCGCCGTTGTATAATAAACACATGAGAGATGTTTTCTGTGCAATATCGTTTATTATTGTAATGCTATCGATTACAAATAGTTGTATTTTGATGTATGTGCCTAACACATTTATTCATGTATAAGGGAAACAGTGCGTTTTTTACGCGCCACATTTTAATAATTGATGAGTCGCATGGATATGTATACATATATCTTTTAACACCCCGCGTAAAAATAATTATGTCAAATTGTTACCATAATTTGATATCAGTAAACGGGATATCAAATCGATCTCAAAATTGCTTTGAATTTTTCTAAGATATTTCATCTTAACGCATCTCGAAAATGGCACTTTTTGACATAATGTCAATTTGTGACCTCAATTTGACATAATTATTTTTACGCGGGACTCCACACCGTCCGTTTTATTTTGATTCTGAATTCATCTTGAGTTTTGTATATATTGTTACGCGCGAGGTTGAAATAAAACTCTCTCGTGATATTGAAAAGGTCACGTAACTTTTTATTATCGAAGCTCGATCAGCTGTCACGGCTTGTCTAGTCGCGGTGTCAACCGAAACTGTCTTATTGCTCTCTCTCCGTTGTCAAGCTCGTCGGTTGTCAACTCCTTCGTCTAGTGTGCCGCGTTCGGTCTGAACCCCAATATAATGTGAACTTGGCGCGCACCATTCGTTACAATATTTTGGATCTGCAAGATAGCTCAATTATTCAAAACAACTATATTATTTGGTGATTTGATTGAGATTATCAGACGTTTATATGTCAATTTGGTTAGCTAAAAAATAAAACAAGAAACCTTCATTTTTAAAGCTTCCACGACCATGTATGGTACCAGAGTAAACTTCCAATATGCATAAAACAAAACGCATAACACCAACTGGCGTTATGCGTTTTATGCATATTGGACCTTTTCAGTTTTTACTATGGACCAGATTAGGAGCCTGATCGTGACCAGTTTAGTATCTCGATCGCGGCCGGATTGGGAGCCAGTTAACGGCCGGATTAGCAGCCTGACAACGCCCGGATTTGTAGGCTTACAACGGCCAGATCTTTCGCCTCCGATGTGTAGCCTTATCCGGGCCCGATTACTAATTAAGGAAAACTTAATGAGACCCGGTCTTCAGCGAGAACAAATTTCTGCTCGGGTAACAATTCGTTATATTTACACATTTTAAGTGCATTGATGAAAATGACGCGTTTTTACAAGTTTTAAACGAGTTATAATTTAACACGCCTTAAATGTGTAAAAAAGTGTCATCCCCATTAATGCACTGAAAATGCGTAGATACAACGCACTTGTAATTCTAGCGTTATTGCTTTAAGTGATTTGGAGGACATTACCTTTTTACCACGACGTACCAACGTACTTGATGCTTTTACATCTTTCGCCAGTTAGCTTCTCCATTCGAAGTACACATTGTCATAAGCCGGCCGGCCAGAGAATTGTCGTAACCGTATACGAGAAAATGTACGCTCTAAGACGATGCGTATTTGCCGATAAGAAATACGGATACACAGGTACACTAAACAATGCGTATTCGACGATATTCCAGTATATTACGACGCACGGGAGTTCTTTGTCGCGAGACACGTAAACGCGCTCACGCAGTCTGCTGCGTGATCCCAGCATGTCCCGCGATTTGTTTACAGCACCGACCGCTACTGAGGAGAAACTGAACTGCCGCGCAAACCTAGCATATCTATATACAATGTGTAATTTTACTGTGTGAGTTAAAAGGGAGGTGTGTTCGTTACTCTGAAGCGTGTTATTTGCTGTTAAATGAATTAATTCAATAAGTTTTAAGTACGCTGCATATCACAGCATGAACGCACATGTGAATGTGTACAAAGTTTAACGTGGGTTTAACTTGTTAAGTGTGTTATATGTTTTTGTAATGAGCTTCGTAACATACTTTGTTTTGCAGCGATTGGAAATAACTGGGGTGATTTCCTTGCACCAGATAACCTCTTCCACGGTCCAGTACCCGAACTCTTATCATCACCATCATGAGAGTTAAATAAAATAATTTAAATTATTATTTTGCATATAAGGCAACCTGGCTAAATAGTAAAACATTTCAATATATTGGAATATCATTTTATTTGAGATTGTTTAGGGAATCCTACAATAAAGCCTTTGTCTGCAATTACGATAGTAGCGTACAGAAACCTATAATTTTCGGACGATTTATAGACAAGATTCTGGTGCGGACGCCGACATAGCTTCGATGAAGACAAAGGGTGGCTTCGCCGTAATTTACGCCAAAGCACCTAGTCAGTGATAGTTCCTTCATATCTTTGTACAGCTCGGTCCGGCCCTTCTGGTTGATGCCTCCTTGTTGATAAGGGGCTAGATGAATTAGTAAGTAGATAGTAAAGAATAAATGCACAACCCTGGAAACTCTTACTATTTATCGACTTCCAGTTTTCGGCTTCTGAAAAGTCATGACGAACATTTTTTACTCTATGAGACTTTATCGGGAAGCTAATTGAAGAATACATGTACCAACCCAGAATGCAAAAAGTTTGGTATCGTTTAGGATCGTTACAAACGAGACGCAAAAATGTTCAACAGTTATTTAAGAAACTTTGACTAAATTCGCTTATGGGGCTGGCATCAGAACTTCCCCACCAGTAATTTAATCCGGCTGGAATGAGGTCCCGATCAGGCGTGCCTTTAGATAACATTCGGTACATATCAGGGCAACTGAATTGGCCTATATTTGAGGTGTAACGCTATTATTGCACATATCGCCCTCGTCCGGCTCTAATCAAGTGCCTAGTCAGGACCTAATTACGACCCGCGCAGAAAAAAGTAGTCCAGGATGGAGTCCGGGATCGAGTCCCGGATGGATTCCAGGATGGAGTCTCGGATGGAAACTTGGCAGTCCAGGGGGGAATACCGAATGGACTCTCAGATCACTTCCGCTTTTAATCCGATCCGGAAGTCGGCGGACTCCATCCTGGACGATCCGCGAATCTCGGCTGTCCAATAGCAGAATGAATCCTGGTGTCTGTTGTGCCCAGAATTATTTAAGGATATTGTTCGGTCGTTGACCGAACAAGTTCAGTGCACCGCTTAAACTTCGCCACGGAGCGAGCTAGAAATACGAAACCACGTTTATTCGACGGAGCTGACTTTTCTCTGGGGTACGTTTTTTGCGGAACTCCGTCAGACGTTTTTAAAGCAATTGGGCAATCGAATGATTTCGAAAGAGCTCGCGCTTTGACTCACCGCGGACTCGGTATCGTTTGATGAAGTAATGTACGCGGAAGCAATAAATGCATACGCACCGATTTTAGGCAAATTTCTGGGAGTTAATCGGGAATAAGTTCAGTATTAAATCGAACATCAAAGTGACCAGTCGGTCTTGGGTCAGACTCGCCCATAAGTAACGGAATCGAGACGAGCTGGATATTGTAATGCACTATATTGTTATCTGTGTAAATAAATCTTCTTAACTTTACGTGATCTACTTGAGTCTAACTCTTTATTGGCAAACGATCCCAATAAATAAAATATATGTTAAATTGACCCCCTGCGGGCATAACATATCCATTTTTAGGCACTCACGTTTTAAAAAAACGCACAGAAGTGCCTATTGCATTTGGTCTCCACATGCCTGTTTTACCTTTTTATGGAAAATGTTGGTGTAATATGAATCAATCTATTTCTTTTTACACCAGATCTCTTAAACAAAATAAAATACATATTCTTGGTGCAACAGAATACATGAAATGTATTATTTAGTATTTTTTAATGTTTTGAGATGATTTTGTGTTACCCGGACGTCCGTATCAATCAGGGGCTCTGGATTGAAGAGACCGAACAAGATGAAATTTGCAGCATTTATTAATCTAGCATTGAGTAGTATGCCCATGAATTATAAGAAATTTTCTATTTATTAATATAGGAATTTACCTTAAAAAATGGCACTATTCAGGTGAAAATTGTGTACCTGTCAAAATCTTTGCAGTGAGCGGAATGATTATGGTCAAATTTGCAGTGTACTCCTGATTTACCTTAATGCAGATGTATCTTTTTTTAGTTTTTTTTTAAATATTAGATTTTTGATTACCTACCACCATAAAATTTAGATATATGGTTTGAATAAATTTAACACTAATGATGTTGTCCTCAAGCAGCCAAACTGTTTGCCTCCTGGCTTACAGTTTTGTCCTTCCTGTAAAATAAAACCCCGTCCTAAACTGAAATAAAATTTCCCTAACGGCCCGGGCCCCCCGAGTTGGCGACGCGCGCCTGAGCGCGCGAAAGCTCCCGTAGTTCCAGCTCGACCGATAGATGGCCACGACGATGCGGTTTCTCTCGCAAGAGAATGGAGACCCGGCCGTGCATATAAGCAGCGAAGATTCAGAGTTTTGGATCCGAAACTTCCTGCCCGTTTCTCACAGTAGATACGACCGCACGAGGTAAGGATCCGGGAATAGTGCTGCCTACGTACAATTCCCAATTTTTGTCTTATTTACTGCCCATAAGTAAATATCTTAACCCGAGGTTGCTGCTTAAGTGATTTCTTTCTTTCAGAATTCTCCTGGCTGTTCATAAGTCGGGATTTCCCTTTAAATTGTGTTTTTTTTAAGCGTACAAATACATATAAAAAATAACTTAAATAAAATATTCTTTTAACGTAAACAAACAAATTTACTGCCCATAAGTGAATTTTCCTCTAATAAGTGACTGCTGACTAAGTAGTCACCCTTTCCTTTTCCTCAGGAACTCGCCGACTCTAAAAAACTCTGTTTTTTTAATTAACTTTTATTGATATGTTTTTAATTGTTGTTCTTCACTACGGAATGCGTCTGTACAAATAAACGAAAGCGAGGAAGAAAAAATTCTCTTCGTTAAAATCTACATCGACTTGTCATCATTTACGACAATGATAATATAAATACTTTTTTCTATGAAAAATCATTGCAACCTTTTGTATTATACACCATAAAATAATTTAGTTATTATTTCCTGCGTGTTTTTTATTGTTTCATTTATTCAATGTATTTGTACACTTTAATTACAATGAAAGTTGATAATCAATATATAATGAATGGAATATGACTGAACATAACCTATAGATAAAAATCATAAAGCATATCCATTCGTAACATATAACTTATTTTTAAAACTTAATGTTCAATATGTATATTCTGAAATTAATACTGTTTCTTTGTTCGGTTTCACTGGCACTCGTTAATGTATTAACTACTGTTCATGTTATAATTTCTACATGTTTGGCTGTCAAAAACCAATTTGTCGTATATATTTCACTCAACCGCACTAACAATAGCATTTTCAGTAACACGAGTGTAGTCTTTTAGAACAATAATAATAACTGAACTGTCCAGATGTACCCTTTCTTTAACAATAGACTTAACAAATTTGTTTTCACTTGATATGCACTTGACACTTTAGACCATTGATTTATTTACCTAGCAGACCTGAGCAACCGTCATTTTTCGGTTGCTTTACGGTCACTTACAAAAGTGACCGTCTATATAAGGTCCCGTTTTTATGATCCAATAAAAGCCAATCAGCTATGATGTGACGAGTGAAGTATTTAATGAGCAGAAGCAATTGAAATGTCAGTCGCGATTTTTGATGATTTTGAAATATTTAATTAGAAACTGAAATAAAGTGTTACATATTTTTTAAATAAATTCTGTGGTTATGTTCACTCAGTTGCAGTGATTCTTTTGAACTTTCACAGTCTCGACATTTGCATGCTAGTAAATCTTTGATGTGAAAAGTGGTAAAATAGTGATTCTATATGGGGCATTCCATCCGGATTCGACCTGGGTCTGACCCTCGACCTCCCCTATTTGACTCGCAATTTTTTGTAGGATTGGTTAGACCCTCAAATGAACCAGATTTTATTTTTTTATTTTTTGTATGCAATTATTTTAAATATTTTTTTAAAGTGACATATCGAATGCCTTAATTTCAAAATCTGAAAAAATTTTGAAAAATACTTTGTTGGATATGAAAATTTTCTAGCTTATAGCCAAAGTGGGCAAAATTTTTCTTCTTATAGTTTTTAAGCTTATTTGATGTAAAAAAATTATGAAAAAATAGAATAAAAATTAATTTACTACAAGCGATTGGTCAAACGATTTTTATGTGAACTCGGATTTTTTAAAATTTTTTCACATTTTTAGGAATGTCAAATTTTTCTGAACTAACACTATTCTAGCACCATACATGCCGCATTCTAGTACCAGCATACCATTTTTAGATATTTTTAAAAATGTCTTGAAAAAAAAGATTACTAAAACTGTTCTGAGAGAAAAAATGTTATGAAAACAAAGCGTTTTCGATTAATATCCCGCGCAGAAAAAAGTAGTCCAGAATGGAGTCCCGGATGGAGTCCAGGATGGAGTCCCGGATGGAATCTTGGCAGTCCAGGATGGAGTACCGGATGGAGTCTCAGATGGTGTCCGCCGACTCCGGCTTTTAATCGGATCCCGGAGTCGGCGGACTCCATCCTGGACGACCCGTGAATCTCGGCTGTCCAATGGCAGAATCCAGGATGGATACCAGGATGGACTGTAAGAGAGTCTAGGGGACAATCCATAATGGACACCAGGATGGATTCTCCCATTGGACAACCGAGATTCACGGGTCGTCCAGGATGGAGTCCGCCGAGTTCGGGATCCGATTAAAAGCCGGAGTCGGCGGACACCATCTGAGACTCCATCCGGTACTCCATCATGGACTGTCAAAATTCCATCCAGGACTCCATCCTGGACTGCCAAGATTCCATCCGGGACTCCATCCTGCACTCCATCCGGGTCTCCATCCTGGACTACTTTTTTCTGCGCGGGATGCAAACGGACAATCAACATTATTCGAACTTACTATGAAAATTATTATATACGAAAAGCATACACAATACACAAAGTTTTGAATAGTAATTAGAGTTCATTGATATGTGTTCACAATATTTTCTTGGAGCGAGATAGTGTAACGTATATATATACTGTATAGCGCGCAACAGTACAACATGCAAACTATACGAGTGCGGAATGCGACGTGTGAACTATACGGAGCGCGCACCGCGACGTCTCCGTGAATGCCTAAAAAAATGGCCCGAAGTGCCATTTTTTGGGGGATTTGGGGGCCGGAGCCACCCAACAAGAACCCGGCGCCCCTGCGGGGTTGCTTGTGGATTCTCGGCTGGACGGTCTCGCCGTCCATCCCGGACTCCATCCTGGACGGTCCGCGAAACTCGGCTGTCCGACGTAAGAATCCATCCTGGATTGTTTTAGACTACATCCTGGATCCTGGACTTCATCCTAGACTCCATCCTGGACTCCATCCTGGACTCCATCCTGGACTCCATCCTGGACTCCATCCTGGACTCCATCCTGGACTTCATTTTGGACGATCCGGGTGTCCACCAGGAGGTTGACACCAGGACCAGACCGCGTGCACCTTGGGCACCTTGGTGTACAGACGATCCATTTTAGACCACTCTTACTCTTCGACAGAGGGTAGACCTCTCGTGTGTTGTCGAACTCAAAACAGCTTTCCAGTCTTATATACGCCCAGGCTTCAAGTCAGTTGCGAGAAACGCTTCGACCGCTCGCCATCTAGCGGAGCTTTGTGTATCCGTGTTTCGCATGATGCCACTAGATGGCAAACGGAGGCACCGTTTCTCGCAAGTGACTAGAAGCCTGAGCGTATATAAGACTAGAAAGCTGTCCTGAGTTTTATCACACACGAGGGGTCTACCCTCTGTAAACGTAGTAAGAGTAGTCCAAAATGGATCGTCTGGACACCAAGGTGCCCAAGGTGGACACCCGGATCGTCCAGGATGGAGTCCAGGATGGAGTCCAGGATGGAGTCCAGGGTGGAGTCTAAAACAATCCAGGATGGATTCTTCCGTCTTACAGCTGAGATTCCATGGACCGTCCAGGATGAGTCCGGGATGGACGGCGAGACCGTCCAGGCGAGAATCCAAAATGGGCACCAGGATGGATACTGCCATCGGACAGCCGAGATTCACGGACCGTCCAGGATGGAGTCCAGGATGAAGTCCGCCGACTCCGGGATCCGATTAAAAGCCGGAGTCGGCAGACACCATCTGAGACTCCATCCGGTACTCCATCGTGGTCTGTCAAGATTCCATCCGGGATTCCATCCTGGACTGCCAAGATTCCTTCCGAGATTTATCAGAACGTTTTGGGCGATCGCCGAGACCACTTCATGTCAGTTTTATTGTATTAATCATTAATATATAACTTGTCGTTTCACTTTTCAAAAAAACCTTGGCCAAAAATACGACCTGGAAGTATACCATGTACATCTAATTGAAAAAGATAAGTAAATATAAAACAGAAATTGATGATCAAAACTGAAATCTTTGGACGTTTGTGAATAACATATATATATATATATTGTTACGACCGAGCGAATGAATTACGCGGATATTTGTTTGTGGGGCGGATATTATTAATTACAAAGGATTCTATTTATCTTTTAACGTTTTTGTTCGCACGTTTGCTCGCAGTCAAAGTGCTGTCAAGACTTTCTTCTGTCACGTTTTTGTGAAGTATATCAAGTATTCGTTTGTCGATCGTCATACCGTGTGTTCCTATAAGACCTAATCTCTATATTCATAACAATATATATATATATATATATATATATATATATATATATTTATATAATGACATTTCACAATCTGTGATTCGATAACTTTCTACTAATTGTATAAATGTATGTATGTGCGTGTATTTATCGTATAAGGATTAATTGTTATCAAATCGTTTGGCCATTTATACCTGCTAATTTCAATAATTTATATGTTATGTGAAGTATCATCTCGAAAGAATATTTATAAATATAAATTTTATTGGCCAAAACTAGTGTCTTTCTTATTTTTCATTTCTAATTTACTAGTATGCCGGACTATTTCTGTATTAATGTGCCAATAATTATTATTTTATTTTTAATCTATGTCATGTTTATCTATTTTTTTTATTATTGAACTTCCACCACGTACGCCACTTGGCTTTTCGAAACCCCACCTATTTTTGCGGCCGCAGCCGACTTACCCCCACCGTATCGCATTTGCCAAGGGCTCAGGGAAACTGCGGAAAACCTGAGCCGATACAGCCAGCGCCTCTCTAAGTCCCTCGATGACAATGCGAGTCAACTCAAGCACGGTCACCGGTGGCGCTTGGAGCGACACCTCCCATCAGCGATGTTCCTGCTCCATTACCATCCGCCAGATAAGAACCCGCGGGAGTCACCCTAAGCTGGACACGAATATCACTGATGTGTTTTGGACACATATTTATTAAAGGTGGGAACCCAACCACCAGGATCACAGAAAAAAACACTTGGAAAAATTTCCAGCGGTGTCGGCCGGGAATCGAACCCGGGCCCGCTGCGTGTAAACCCGAGCCCTCATCCACTGAGCCACTGCTCTCCTGTGTTTTTCTATTTAAATGTTTCTATTTTATGTTATTTAAATCTACAATTTAATCTGACTTACGCCCATTAGTTTTGTTCATTCATTAATAAAAAGAAAAAAAAGGATTTATGGATTTATATTGAATAATCTTTAAATATTTAACTCTAAAGTCAGAAAATAAAATTATATAATATTTTTAAAATAATTTCATTACAATGTCAAAAAACTCGAAAGCAACAACAATAAATCAGCACCAATACAACTAGCTCTCACTACCGTCCGTAAAAAAATGGAGATACTTAAAAAATCAACAGTATTGAAAGGCTCGAAGATTTGGCTGTCTAACGACTTCGATGAAGAAGCTCAAGAAATTCGCAAGAAACTGGTACCGATAATGAAGAAACTAAATACAGAGGGAGACACGGTGAAGCTAATCAACGACAAACTGTTATTAGACGGAAAAACACTCAACCTCGATGAAGCAACATCCTTCATTAAGTCGAAACAAAATCCGAAGAAAAGGTCCCGTAGGGAAGAAGACATCGGCGGCAAAGCAAGCGAATTAATGGCACTCGATCCCCCACCAGAAGAAAATATCCCACATCGGCAGAAGAAATCGAAAGCCACCACCGGCACACTGAAAAAAATTTTCTTGGCGAGCCGAGAGAAGAGGAGCAACGATGCATAGAAGCTGAAGGGCAGGCGTCGACAACAAGAAAAAACACAACCATGGAAATGCCACACTCGAAAATTATATTCTGGAATATCAGCGGCTATGCAAACCTAATGTCGCTAGATGAAGACCAGCAGCAGATACTCGGACCCGGCTTTTTGTCGGAATATCAACTCATACAGAGTCCAGCAATGAGGGACCATACAGTCGGCAGGGCAAGCGGAGGGCTCATGCTATTCGTCGGGAAAAACATCGAAATTATGAACATTATAGAGAAAACTAATATGTGGATTTTTATTAGAGTAAAAATTGATAGTGAAATTATTATAATCGGTACAATTTATCTAAGGCCAAGTCCCGACACAGATATAATAATGGACATGCTAGCAGACACACTGGAAGAAATAAATAATGCGTTTATTGATGTACCAATAATATTGGGGGGCGATTTTAACGAGAGGTCGGGAGACTTAAATCAGATCGAGGAAGAATTACTAGCAGGGTCAGTCCTTGCAGGGCCGAGATCGAGTATAGATAAAGAAATGAATTACCGGGGTAGATCACTTGTAAACACGATGGAAGCTCAAGGACTGATCCTCTTAAATGGCCACACAACGGGAGACACTTTAGCCCAATATACAACAACATCAGTACAACAGGTTCAAGCACAATCGACCAGGTATGGATAAATGCATACAGCTTTGACCTAATACAAAACAGCCAAGTTGTTTTTAATGCGGGTCTCACGGACCACCTAATGTATGTAACGAAAATAAAAACGGCGCACATTCAGATGGATATAAAAAACGGGACGGACCAAGCCACTGTTAGTGAGAGATTCAAATGGAACCCGGACCGCTGTGAGTTCTTTAAAGAATTTCTAGGCAGTTCAAATATCATCCAAAACTCCATAGAAATCAGCTTGGATAAGCGATGCGAGGAACTAGAAACCGCAATTAAAGTAGCCGCATTAAACTCCAATATGTGCAAAATTTCGAATAATAAACAAAGACAAAACAGGGGAAATAAACCGTGGCTCGATGTAAATTGTAAAAACTTCAAAAAGACCGAGCTCGACAAGCTTGTAAAAGCCAAGAAAACTTTGAATAATTTGTTGAGAACCAAGAAAAAAACATACTTTGAAAAGGAAATACGAGATCTGTCAAACGTAAAGGACTCGCAGCAGTTTTGGAAAATAATAAATAAATATAACAGAAAAAACGTGCGAAAATGCCCAATATCTATATAAGAGTGGGAAAATTACTATATGTTAAACGCTACGTCAGTCGACGATTACAAGATAAATCCAACAGCGACTCACCCTTATCTAGACAAACCGGTAGATATGCAACAACTAACAAAATGTTTACGGCAGCTAAAAAACGCGAAAACTACTGGTACAGATGGACTAGCGAACGAATTTTATAAAAACCTAACAGACGTGGGGACGATATATTTGAAAAACGTGGTCAATTTTATTCTAGAAGAAAGTCGTGTTCCGACAAGTTGGGGCGAAATAAAAACAATCGTTATACACAAAAAAGGAGATGTCATGGACCCGGGGATCTATAGAAATAGAAACTCTTCAATCATATCACGAAAATCTTCACGCGAATCCTGGCAGGTCGTTTACAGGCGTGGGCGGAAGCAAATAATATTATACTGGGAGGACAAAGCGGTTTTAGAGCGGAGAGGAGCTGCTTAGATAATTTATACTGCCTATCAACGGCGATCCAGTGCAATATTAGACACAAAGGTCGCTATGTGTTTGCCATTTTTGTTGATTTTAAACAGGCGTTCGATACGGTCATGCATGGAATACTCTGGGAAAAGCTAATAAAAATCGGCGTAGGGAGCAATTTGCTCAAAACTATAATAAACTTGTATAACAAGCTAGGAATGCAATACCACGTAAACGGCGAAACATCAAAACTATTATCGGTGCAGAGGGGAACACCGCAGGGAGAGTCCCTTAGCCCGATCTTACTTTTGTTATTCATTAGCGATCTGAAAAGCTATTTAAGAGCGGAAGGCAACGCCGGTTTAGGACTAGGAGGCGACTTGGAAATCTTTACACTGGCCTTTGCCGACGACATCGTCATTCTAGCTGAATCGCAGGTTAATGTACAAAAATAGTTGAACGCACTGAACAAATATTGTATAGTCAACTCACTTCAGGTCAATACATCTAAGACACAATTAGTCGCCTTTCACAATAGTCCTGATTGCAAAAAGTTTAATGATTTCACGCTTGGCACGTCAAAAATAGAAATTGTGAAGCAATATACATACTTAGGAATCGTGTTTTCAAGATTCGGAAAATTTAAGGAGGCATCCAAACAGAGAATTTCGAAGACGAATATCGCTATTGGGATGATAAAACAAACACTCGCAAAAGCCAAACCCAGATCAATAGCAGCGGCATCTAAGCTATTTGAATCTGTAGTGTCAACCTCCCTCCTGTACGGCGTAGAAATTTGGGGCGAAAACTATCTACAAGATATTGAAACCATACAAGTAAAATACTTTAAATATATTCTAAATTGGCCCAGAAGCACATCGAATTATATAGTACGTTTGGAAGTAAACGGAACGAAACTCGAAGTAGAAGCACTACGCCGTACGCTGGGATGGTGGGTCAAACTCCTAAAAATGCCAGACGAGAGACTCCCAAAAAAATGCTACTTCAAGATGTTATCAATGCGCGAAGTAGCGCCAAGTTTCTCAAAAAGAAACTGGGTTGCACGGCTAGAAGCACGAATGTCAGAGTTGGGTTTTGCGTAGATGTTTGCAGACCAAAACCACCAGAAAATCAAAGCAAATATAGAACGTATCACAGATGCGCCTACTATAAAAATTCGGGCCGAGAATATCGCGGCAACACAAACCTCCAATACTCAACTCTGTACAAGGATATAATGCACGCAAATAATTACCTCTATGACGAAGTAAATTGTAAAAAGCTAGGATTCATAGGGCAGCTAAGAGTCGCGCATAGGCATGTAACCAGAATTTATTGGGAAGGAAATAAACATGTTCTAGATGCAGATAATATATGTCAGGCGTGCAACATAAAGAGACCAGATAATCTAGAGCACTTTCGGCTGCACTGCCGAGCATATGACGGTCTACGACATCATTACTTGAACCAGAAAAACACTCTAAACGATTTACTATGTGTAAACTCTCACGGACAACTCGATAAATTATTCTTATACACGATAAACGCTTTGAAACTACGTATCTTTATATTAGACGAGTAGTACCCGCGCAGAAAAGAAAACAATCCAGGATGGAGTCCAGGATGCAGTCCCGAATGGATTCCAGGATGGAGTCCCGGATGGAATCTTGGCCGTCCAGGATATAGTACCGGATGGAGTCTCACATGGTGTCCGCCGACTCCGGCTTTTAATCGGATCCCGGAGTCGCCGGACTCCATCCTGGACGACCCGTGAATCTCAGCTGTCCAATGGCAGAATCCATCCTGATGTCCATTATAGATTTTCATCTGGACTGTCTTACAGTCCATCTCGGACTCCATCCTGGACGGTCCGTGAATCTCGGCTGTCCGACCGCAGAATCCATGCTGGTGTCCATTATGGATTCTCGCCTGAACTGTCTCGCAGTCCTGCCCGGACTCCATCCTGGACGGTCCGCGAATCTCGGCTGTCCGACGCCAGACTCCATCCTGGTTTCCATTGTGGATACTCGCCTGGACGGTCTCGCAGTCCATCCTGGATTCCATCCTGGACGGTCCGCGAATCTCGTCTGTCCGACGGAAGAATCGATCCTGGATTGTTTTAGACTCCATCCTGGACTCCATCCTGGACGATTCGGGTGTCCACCAGGAGGTTGACACCAGGACCAAACCGCGTGCACCTTGGGCACCTTGGTGTCCAGACGATCCATTTTGGACCACTCTTACTACGTCAACGGAGGGTAGACGATCCATGTTGGACCACTCTTATTACGTCAACGGAGGGTAAGCCTCTCGTGTGTAGTCGAACTCAGAACAGCTTTCCAGTCTTATATACGCTCAGGCTTCAAGTCACTTGCAAGAAACGGTGCGTTCGTTTGCCATCTAGTGGCATCATGCGAAACACTGATACACAATGCTCCGCTAGATGGCGTGCGGTCGAAGCGTTTCTCGCAAGTGACTTGAAGCCTGAGCGTATATAAGACTGGAAAGCTGTTTTGAGTTTGACTACACACGAGAGGCTTACCCTCCGTTGACGTAATAAGAGTGGTCCAACATGGATCGTCTGGACACCAGGGTGCCCAAGGTGGACACCCGGATCGTCCAGGATGGAGTCCAGGATAGAATCCAGGATGGAGTACGGGATGGACTGCGAGACAGTCCAGGCGAGAATCCATAATGCACAACATGATGGATTCTGCCACCGGACAGCCGAGATTCGCGGACCGTCGAGGATGGAGTCCGGGATGGACTGCGGGACAGTCCAGGCGAGAATCCATAATGGGCATTAGGATGGATTCTATTACTGGGCTGCGGGGATTCGCGGACCGTCCAGGATGAACTGCGAGACAGTCCAGGCGAGAATCCATTATGGACACCAGGATGGATTCTGCCATCGGACAGCCGAGATTCACGGGTCGTCCAAGATGGGGTTCGGGATGGACTGTAAGACAGTCCAGGTGAGAATCCATTATGGACACCAGGATGGATTCTGCCATCGGACAGCCGAGATTCACGCGTCGTCCAGGATGGAGTCCGGGATGGACTGTAAGACAGTCCAGGTGAGAATCCATAATGGACACCAGGATGGATTCTGCCGTAGGACAGCCGAGATTCACGGGTCGTCCAGGATGGTGTGCGCCGACTCCGGGATCCGATTAAAAGCCGGAGTCGGCGGACACCATCCTGGACTCCATCCTGTACTCCATCCTGGACTGCCAAGATTCCAGCCGGGACTCCATCCTGGACTGCCAAGATTCCATCCTGGACTACTTTTTTCTGCGCGGGTGTCGACCTCTTCTTCGCGCACAACGGTCTGCAGTTTTTCTTTAACTCATTGAGAGGTACCGTCACTTTTTACCTCATTGTCATTTAAGCGTTTTCCATGTTTTGAACCATCACTAATAAAACTTGCGTTATATTTCCGATTGTAACGCGACTCGTCGATTTCGAAGTCAAATATTTTTCTATCGTTTCGTATTTGAAGTCAATACCGATTTATAGAACCAGCGTTAATATCCTAAGTACGTCGCGCAATTTGGTGGATATCGGTTAAATATTGAATTCTTTCTTGCACTATAATTTTCTTGAATAAACAACTATCAAAGTGCAAATTAAGTACTTTCCGTATTTAATTTCATTATCCTACGATATTTCCAACGTCCACGACTTCGACAGAATTGTCATCAGAATAACAGGTCAGAAGAAGAGGTCACGTCGCATAAACATCAATTAAAAGGAAGACATCACGTAAGTACAACTTATAATAACGTAATTTAGAAAAAATATATTAACATAACTACACAACTTATCCTAGTTTTCACATCCTCAAAAGTAATATCTTTAGCCTAATCCTGGGTTATTTCTCGAAAGATTAGACCCGAAACAGGCTTACCTTAACGATACTATCGTCAGGTGTAGTCAAGGGAATATTTTATTTTTCTTAACTAGCACACGGCAAGTTCCTTCGTTAACATGCAAAACGTGTACGATTCTCAAAATTAATTAATTTTTGCGTACTTGACACTATCAACATTATTTAAAAAATTATTAACGGTTTCCAACTCTGATATTGACTAATAATCGCACGGCGATTAGTTTAACTAATTTAACCAATCATGGGACTTGAATTCCTATCACTCAGTTTTCTCGAAATAGAGCGAGTGGCTACGAACTAGTTGCTATAAAGCCACTATTGCTATTTCCAATGTTGAAAGGGCCTACTTTTTTCAGCCCTCTAGCGCCCAAAGTTCATGACAGTTAAATAATTCTTCTCTACAGGATTAGTTCACGTTGGCTTATCGTATGCCGTCGTTGCACTCCAGTTTATGATTTCCGTGACTTTTACTACCATATACCGACAAACGTTAGTCGAAAGTGCACTTTTGGGGCAATCACATTATTCAATTAAATGAAGAATATATGCGGCATCGTTGTCCGAAAATAGTCCTGACGAATGGGCAATCCTAAGTGGTGTTAATTAAAGGAACGATATCCACTTCTGTCCATATATTTCTGTATCGATTTTTCATTATTTAAAATAGAGTTGCGATCAATGCAGAGACGGTCAGAAATTCGATTAGATCGGTACGCTTTCATCTCTGGGAAGTCGATATCGCCCTGTCAAGCCCACCAATTGCAAGCTCCCCATTCCCACAAACGTTCTGTCGCCCATGATTAATGGCGCCTCGATACGTACGAATATCGAAACGGGTCATCTTAACCCTTCACGGGATTGTGCGATGTCGACGACTGGAAGCGCGTACGGAAATGGGTTTGACTTCGATGAACCTCGGGTTAATTGAACTGCTTTACTCTATAATATCCCTGCCAAATTATCTTTTACTAATGATCAGCTGCAGTTAGTATTATCATTCAGGTTTGAAATAAGAAAATAAAAATAAAACGTCTGAAGCTTGTTAAATAATGGACACCTTCACCATGGTGAGATCAGCTTTATAAAAAAAAAAAGATGTTAGTTTTAACTTTTTACAAAGTTACCTGTATGATGAAGAATGTTAATCAATGTTGATTTATTCTTGTGTTATAGGCGATTAGAATTTTCAAAACTGGGAACGCACGCATACACGCACGAGCCCACGCACATTCTTTCTCAGCCACTTCTCTCGGTTTTAGATCATTCTGACATGGAAATCAATTCCTGGAATATCGCGCTGATCAAACGTGCCTTAAATTAATATCTGGCTCATATCAGGTCAACTGATTTGGCCAATATTCGGGGTGTAACGATATTACCCATATAGCCTTGATCCGGCTTAATTAAGGGCCTGATTTGATCATGATTAGGGGCATGGTCCGATTCTGGTAGGAGCCCGATCAGGCCCGCAGCCCTGATTATTATCAGACTTATACCACCATCCAAACGAATGAAAAAAAAAAAACAGGAAAACAATCTTTCTTTCGCTTCTATGTAATTGTTTTTTGGCTTTTTAAAATGCAATTTTAGCTTATTCGGCAGATAGCTATTCATTAATCACTCAAAAAACACATACCATTTGTAGGCACTCACGTTTTAAAAAAACGCACAGAAGTGCCTATTGCATTTGGTCTCCACATGCTTGTTTTACCTTTTTATGGAAAATGTTGGTGTAATATAATCAATCTATTTCTTTTTACAGCAGATCTCTTAAACAACACGAAATATATATTCTTGGTGCAACAGAATACATTAAATTTATTATTTAGTATTTGTAAAATAATGCCGTGGATGGTTGATAGTGGATCAGGTGTTGTAAATAAAATAAATAAATGGCGTAGGCAGGAATTACATAACTCGAAATAAACACTTTAATTTTTACCCAATAACTTCATAAACACAACAATTAATTGAGTAAGCCGTTACACATAAATATCTTTCGCAGTCCGTAAAACACTTGTACAGTCCGAGTGACAAAAATTAGCCAATAATATGCCAATTATGCCGAAGCACACGTGCCACCACGTGTTGCTTAGTAAACCGCCCCTGAGTATGTCGATGGTGTGTACATAAACCCGCGTTCACTTAACCCGTACGTAATGTCTTTGCGCTGACTGTATGAGCTACCCGGAGCTGACCGTTGTACACTTCCGAAAACGATGAGGTGACCGCGAAGTAAAACTATTGTCGTTGTGCGTACGACCAGTTGAGTCCGTCCGTGCGACCATTGCGTGCGACCCGTTGAGAACGTGCGTGCGACATGTTGAGACCGTGCGTGAGAACCGTTGAGAACGTTAACGAGAACCGAGAAGAAACCGGAAAGCGAGTCAGAGACTCGAGAACGTTCGAGCGCATGCGCGAACTCTGAAATGCGGTTATCGGTGGTGTGCCCAGGCGGTGCTGCTGCCGAGCGGTTGATCGACCAACTCAGACAGCAGTCCCGCTAACAGTATTTTTTTATGTTTCGAGATGATTTTGTGTTACCCGGACGTCCGTATCAATCAGGGGCTCTGGATTGAAGAGACTGAACAAGATGAAACTTGCAGCATTTCTTAATCTAGCATTGAGTAGTATGCCCATGAATTATAAGAAATTTTCTATTTATTAATATAGGAATTTACCTTAAAAAAATGGCACTATTCAGGTAAAAATTGTGTACCTGTTAAAATCTTTGCAGTGAGCGGAAGGATTATGCTCAAATTTGCAGTGTACTCCTGATTTACCTTAATGCAGATGTATCTTTTTTTAGTTTTTTCTTTTTAAATATTAGATTGGTGATTACCTACCACAATAAAATTTAGATATATGGTTTGAATAAATTTAACACTAATCATAATATAATATATATATATATCTCTCTATATTATAAAAAGATCTCGCCGCCGCCGCCGCCGCCGCCGCCGCCGCCGTGTCAAGAATCGAGGGACTTAGAATAATTCGGGCTCAGGGCTTGGCGGAAGGGGGGGGGGGGGCGGCACCCTTCGGAGGTGGCACCCTTGGGTAGGGGGCGATTGCGAGCGCGCGCAGCGCGCGAGCCACAATAAAATCCTAGTATATATATATATATATATATATATATATATATATATATATATATATATATATATATATATATATATATATATATTATATAGTATTTGTACACTTTAATTACAATGAAAGTTGATAATCAATATACAATGAATGGAATATGACTGACCATAACCTATACATAAAAATCATAAAGCATATCCATTTGCAACATATAACTTATTTTAAAAACTTAATGTTCAATATGTATATTCTGAAATTAATCCTGTTTCTTTGTTAGGTTTCACTGGCACTCGTTAATGTGTTAACTACTGTTCGTGTTTTCATTTCTACATGTTTGGCTGTCAAAAACCAATTTGTCGTATGTATTTCACTCAACCGCACTAACAATATCATTTTTAGTAACACGAGTGTAGTCTTTTAGAACAATAATGAGAACTCAACTGTCCAGATGTACCCTTTCTTTAACAATAGATTTAACAAATTTGTTTTCACTTGTTATGCACTTGACACTTTAGACCATTGATTTATTTACCTAGCAGACCCGAGCGACCGTCATTTTTCGGTTGCTTTACGGTCACTTACAAAAGTGACCGTCTATATAAGGTCCCGTTTTCATGATGCAATAAAAGCCGATCAGCTATGATGTGACGAGCGAAGTATTTAATAAGCGGAAGCAGTTGCAATGTCGGTCGGGATTTTTGATGATTTTGAAATATTTAATTAGAGACTGAAATAAAGTGTTACATATTTTTTAAATAAATTCTGTGGTTATGTTCACTCAGTTGCAGTGGTTCTTTTGGACTTTGGCAGTCTCGACATTTGCATGCCAGTAAATCTTTCATCTGAAAAGTGGTAAATAGTGATTGTATATGGGGAATTCCATCCCGATTCGACCTGGGACCTCGATCTCCCCGATATAGCTCTAAATTTTTCATAGCATTGGTTATACCCTCAAATGTACCAGATTTATTTTTTTTATTTTTTGTATGCAATTTTTTTTATATTTTTATTAAGTGACATATCGAACGCCCTAATTAAAAAATCTGAAAAAATTTTGAAAAATACTTTGTTGAATATTAAAATTTTTTAGCTTATAGCCAAAGTGGGCAAAATTTTTCTTCTGATAGTTTTTAAGCTTTTTTGATTTAAAAAAAGTATGAAAAAATAGGGAAAAAAAGTTAATTTACTACAAGCGATTGGTCAAACGATTACTTATGTGAACTCGGATTAAAAAAAAAAAATTTCAGATTTTTAGGAATGTCAAATTTTTCTGAACTAAGACTATTCCAGCACCATACATGCCGCATTCTAGTACCAACATGCCATTTTTAGACATTTAAAAAAATGTCTTTAAAAAAAAGATTACTAAAACTGTTCTGAGGGAAAAAATGTTATGAAAACAAGATTATTCGAACTTACTATGAAAATTATTATATACGAAAAGACGTCCCCGTGAGTGCCAAAAAAAATGGCCCCAAGGGCAATTTTTCGGGGGTTTGGGGGGTGGAGCCACCCAACAACAACTAGTTGTTGCTTGTTTTACCTCTGGTGGGATTTGAACCTGGGACTCTGTCCCTGGGTGCACTGCGCCTTAGCCCACTTAGGTATTCACATTTTATGAAATACATGTTCTGAATGTCTACTTGAACTACAAATATCAGCCGAAACCTTATGGTTTTATTAAATTCTAGGTTCGCGACAAAATTGATAAAAATAAAAACTGGGCATCTGGTTATTTTGCATGGGAATATGCTGCACCCGCGCAGAAAAAAACAATCCAGGATGGAGTCCCAAATGGAGTCCCGGATGGAATCTTGGCAGTCGAGGCGGGACTCCATCCTGGACTCTCAGCCGACTTCCGCTTTTAATCCGATCCGGAAGTCGGCGGGCTCCATCGCGGACTCCATCCTGGACGGTCCGTGAATCTCGGCTGTCCGACGGCAGAATCCATCCTGTAGTCCATTATGGATTCGCGCCTGGACTGTCTCGCAGTCCATTCCGGACTCCATCCTGGACAGTCCGCGAATCTCGGCTGTCCAATGCCAGAATCCATCCTGGTGTCCATTATGGATTCTCGCCTGGACTGTCTCGCAGTCCATCCCGGACTCCCTCCTGGACGGTCCGCGAATCTCGGCTGTCCGACGGACGAATCCATCCTGGATTGTTTTAGACTCCATCCTGGACTCTATCCTGGACTCCATCCTGGACGGTCCGGGTGTCCACCAGGAGGTTGACACCAGGACCAAACCGCGTGCACCTTGGGCACCTTGGTGTCCAGACGATCCATTTTAGACCACTCTTACTACGTCACCGGAGGGTAGACCCCTCGTATGTAGTCGAACTCAGAACAGCTTTCCAGTCTTATATACGCTCAGGCTTCAAGTCACTTGCGAGAAACGGTGCGTCCGTTTGTCATCTAGTGGCATCCTGCGAAACACTGATACACAATGCTCCGCTAGATGGCGAGCGGTCGAAGCGTTTCTCGCAAGTGACTTGAAGCCTAAGCGTATATAAGACTGGAAAGCTTTTTTGAGTTCGACTACACACGAGAGGCCTACCCTCTGTTGACTTAGTAAGAGTGGTCCTACATGGATCGTTTGGATACCAAGGTGCCCAAGTTGGGCACGGTCTGGTCCTGGTGTCAACCTCCGGGTGGACACCCGGATCGTCCAGGATGGAATCCAGGATGGAGTCCGGGATGGACTGCGAGACAGTCCAGGCGAGAATCCATAATGGACACCAGGATGGATTCTGACATTGGACAGCCGAGATTCGCGGATCGTCCAGGATGGAGTCCGCCGACTTCCGGATCGGATTAAAAGCGGAAGTCGGCTGAGAGTCCAGGATGGAGTCCCGCCTGGACTGCTAAGATTCCATCTGGGACTCCATCCTGGAATTCATCCGGGACTCCATCCTGGACCCCATCCTGGACTCCATCCTGGACCCCATCCTGGACTCCATCCTGGACTGTTTTTTTCTGCGCGTCATATACTTTGTTTCCATTACTCTTATAAAATACTTGCAAAATCGATGTATATTGGGCATATTTATTACATATTCGAGATATATCATACAACTATGAAAAATATGCTTTCAATTAACGGAGACTCAATTCTGGATATATCATACTTATAAATTACTTCTATGAAAAGTATATTTTTTAAATATTGGAAATTTACAGATAATATAACGGAAATTTATTACGTATGTATTTTTTCCATGTGAGGTACAACGGAGATATCACGATATGGAGTAGAATGACTTCAGTGCATCAATGAACAATAATGAAAGAACTTTATTACGTGTCCCATGCGTCCACCAAAGTTGGAGGGTTGAATGATCTTTTGTATCAGGTAATACGAGCCCCTTATCTCGTATTCAGTGTTCCCTACATTTTGTTCCTAGACGCCATAGTGTCTCTGGGTTATCAGAAAATTTCAGATTCTCATAGGGAAATGACGATAAATAAATTCTTATAACGTAAGTTGAAAATTTTGATTGGCGGTAATGTTAGACAATAGGCATATTAATGTCTGTCAGGTAAAGACCGGTGAAGGGGATATATCTACTAGCAGAGATATTGTTAGTGTTTCTCTATGGGAACATAGCGGCACTAAATTATTTAATTTGAGTCTTTTTTTATTTGTATGAATGCAAAAAAACAATAATTCCGGCTGCATATTCAAGTTGGACTTTTCCCGTTGCTGCAAGTTGCAGCTTCTTGCACTTTTGTGGCTATATTAGCTATATTTGGCTAAATTATAAAACGAACCCGATATATTTTGTATGTAATATATATATGTGCTCCACGTATATCTAAAATATGTACAATATAAAATAGATACTTTCGATATATATGCAGAATATATGTTACGGGCATATATATATAAACGAGCGTATATACTTTATATATACGCAGTATGTATTTACATAGCAGAACGGGGACATACTGTATACATTTAGTATATATTTTATATAAAAATATAATAGATATTTTATATATTTCGTTTATAAAAATAAGTGTAGTTTATATATATGCAAAATACGTTCTCGATATACGTACGCGTTATCCTAATTATATTTTTCATATATAGAGTTTCAATGGTCTATATATAATATATTAATGTACCATATATTTTCTTGAACGGATATTTCCGATATATTTTTGCGGCAAAATGTTGGTTTTTCAAAATACATTCCACATATATTTCCGATGTACGACATGGATACGAAATATATGCAACTTATATTGCCGATATATTCACAATATTTTTTGCATATATTTTAAATACTTAAATTTCCATCTGGGCAGGATCGTCCAGGATGGAGTCCGGGATGGGCTGCGAGACAGTCCAGGCGAGAATCCATAATGGATACGAAGATGGATTCTGCCATCGGATAGCCGAGATTGGTGGTCGTCCAGGATGGAGTCCCCCGACTCCGGGATCCGATTATAAGCCGGAGTCGGCGGACACCATCTGAGACTCCATCCGGTACTCCATCCTGGACTGCCAAGATTCCATCGGGGTCTCCATCCTGGACTGCCAAGATTCCATCGGGGTCTCCATCCTGGACTGCCAAGATTCCATCCGGCACTCCATCCGGGACTCCAACCTGGACTTCTTTTTTCTGCGCGGGATTTAAATAATCGTTTTACTAACGACGCTTGGCTGCCGGGGTTTCGGTCACATTCCAACCTCCATGTCGCAGTTTCGGTCATCTCGCGAGTACCAGTTTCGGTCACCCTGCGGACCTAGTTTCGGTCACTTCCTTATATTTTACGATGTCACAGGCGAAACGGGTGGAAATAAACGTGTAATTAAAGCAATAATTTTCAATTTATTACGTTAATTGTTACCTTTATATCAGTCAGCCCAATAAACAAAAAACAAAGTATATTGAATATGCCACTGTATATATATACAGTGGCAAATTCAATATGCCACTGTATGTATATAGTGGCATATTCATAATTGTAAAATATCAGATTCGTTATTTATGTTATTTATTTTAAGTTTATACATACACAATCTGTTTAATTAAAATCCAATTTCGTCTATTTTTTAGTTGCACTGAAAATTTGTTTCTTCTATAATTCGCGACTGGAATTGACAGGTAGTAAATAATGATTTATTACCATTTACTAATAAAAAAATGAAGTTTATTTCTACATTTAATCAATATTTTATTATAAAAAAAGTTGAATTGGATAGAACACGACTGCAGATGTGACTAGTGCAACAAGTGACCGAAAGTGCAACCTAACCTAATTTGCGGAAGCAGTAACGGACACGGCAATTTTAATGAAATAATTTTTCGTAAAACAAATTCTAACTAGACTAATCGGTTACGTGATTCATTGTGAACCTTTCAATATAATATTTATACCTCTGAACACTTACAAATGATCAAATTCGATATTTTCCTCGAGCCTTCGGCAAGCACTCTCGGACAACGGTTGCCGTTCGAAACTACAGACACACGCGCAGCGCCACTCCCTCTAACACTTGCTGATGAAAAATTTCATTAAAAAAATCGCATTTCGACAATAACGTAGAGTAAAAAACGGTCTTCAAAATGGCATTAATTTGTTTTTTTTTCGCACAATACATTTATTATTCGTATAAATGGAAGGTCGATGGCCGAAACCGGGACAGTGACCGAAACTGGGACATTTACCTTACTGTGATATGTCCAACTACAAGATAGACGTTAAATACGGACACATATATCGTCCACCGTGCATGTGGACTTTTTACGGACCAATGGACCATTCATGGATGTCCAATAGACAGTACATTCTGTGTGAGCTGTTGTACCGTTTATAATAATGGACTGTAACTTTAAAATATTGGGTTTTAAAACGTAGCGTATAAACGTTCCCTATAGTCCATATGGGTACTTTGCTTAACTAATTCATCCAGCACTCGCTGAATATTCGCTATTAATTCACTGAATATTTACATTCGCGCTTCTGAACTAGGCATGCGTGGTTTAGCACATATACCTTTGTGTAAGCAGATCAGAGTCGATTCCGCACATAATTCTTAGTTAATATAACCGATCATTCGTCGAGCTAAGTAGTAGCGTTTCCCTCAATTGACCCGTGTCACTTTAGCCCCGGGTCTCGCCAATTTTTATGCCTTTTCATATTTATTATAATTGGTTGTCAGGAAACTAGCATTTTCCGAAGACACCGGTTAATAAGCAAAATTCAAAAAGTTCGTGGAGGTGATTAAAGTAAATTTTGCATTAAAATTCCAAATCAGCTTCGAGATTTCTACATGAATCGTAATTATTTTCATCGAGAGAACGACTTCCGACTTCCGGATCGAATCCGGACTTCCTTTTGCCTTTTTACGGTCGGATTAGAGCACAAAACTGGACGTAGTTGCTTATTGGAAGCTTTTAAATGGAACTCATTAACTTTGGTTTCACCGTAACTTCTGTGCTTTTTCGACGGTTTTTTCTCTCTCTAGTGAACAACGAAGGCTTGATATTGTCGACATCGACATCAGGAGGTTGAAGGCAACGTGTGACACTATTGTATAGGACTGTGCACGTGCGCGTACCGGACGACGAGACTTTCTCGTGTCCCCGTAATCAGATGCAGTGACGAGGGTTCGATTAGCCAGAGGGCCGCGCCGAGTGCTCACTAGATGTTCTCAAGCTCATTCTCTCTCCTTCTCGGAAACAGCATTTGACTATAGAGAAACAGAGAGAGAGGGCCAGGTACAGATACATAACTGCAGAGAGTAAGAGGGAGGGAGAGAGAGCGAGAGAGGGCGAGGAGGCAGAGCGTATTAGCAATATCGAACGCTATAGCAAAGCTCGAGAACATCCGCTGTTGGGTCCTGTGCCGATGCTGGTCACGAGAAATCGATATTACTAGGTAGGTACGTGCGGAGAGAACACAGCAGTGCTGAACGCGGTACTGAACACAGACCACTATGTGTAGGCATTGCCGAACGACGATGTTGCTTCGTTAATCCCAGGGTCTTTACAACCTTCCTCGTTCTGTAGCATTTCCGTATCCATAGATATATACATTGCACTCATCCGTGGGTATAATCCACGTTTCAGAGCTTTACGAAGAGCTTTACGCAGACGAGTTTATAACGAAATTTCTAAGACTAATATTGGAAAGGAAACTGGATAGTCACCGAAGAATTGCTAATATAAAACTGTAATTGATAAGACGTAAACTCCTTTATCGACGTTGAATGATTGGTGGAATTATCGAACCACTGGGGAACCTACCAATATATATAGCAGCGCAAATTCGCCATTGAATAACTCAACATCTCTATTCCAATTATATGAGAAAATGAAAATATTTTTGCTATGTCATGTTTTTTTACTTTAAAAATAAATTCAAATAAGCAATCACAAAATTAGATATCGTATTACAGTTTTGATAATTTCATGAATTTTTAGCTTATTAAGTTGAACACAATACAATTAAAGATGGTGACAAAGTACATAGGTGGCCGTTCATGAACGAGTTAAAATGGATTAAACGGAAAACCGTTAGACATTGGAAAAACGTGTACTACAAATATAGTTAAAAGAACGAATATAGGGGAGAACCGGCACCATTAGAATATTTGCACCAATGGATTTCCCATTCCTCAGTAATGTAATGGTAGATAATGGCTTGATATCCCAAACGACTTTGTAGGAGATATCAATAGTGTATCGTACAACAAGGGTATAAAGTTGGTGATTGCGATGAGTTCGAGATTTGCCACCCGAGCGAAGTGAGGGCTGCAATCATACCAGCCGCAAACGCCAATTTTGGCCCGTGTTGCAAACTATATTTTACGTCACTGCGGCACGGAAAGTGAGGTTTTCCGTGCGCTTAGCATACGAAAATCTCTCTTTCCTCACCTTGTAACGTAAAATCGAATGCAATACTCGGGAGGAAAATATTTTCTCAGCTCGTGTGAATGCAGCACTCGCCTTCGGCTGGTGCTGCAAACTCACACTCGCGTGAAATGTGTTTTCCCTCCCTCGGGCCGCAATATACTATTTTGCATCAAGCGCATGAATAGTGGTACCTTGAATGGTAGTTTTTCGGGACGGACAGTGACAAGTGAGGTTACAATTTTCGCCCCTAGGGTCGAAAATGAAACACCAAGGGCGAAAGTGAACGAATCGCGAATTGCGCTTGCGCCAACCTATCGCGTCAACATTGCTATCGAACTAGCCACTTTCCGCCCGCAAAACTGCCATGAAAAGCACCGCTGTTCATGCACGTGTTACTCTTCATGTAGAAAAAGGCTTCTTCATTGGATCTCTTAAAACTTGGATATACCGCAGAATGAAGAATTTTATACCGCAGAATCGAAGATTCTTTAAAAGATTCTCAGAAAGCTTTTGGATGGAATGAATCTTGAAAAGAATCCTGG
This sequence comes from Ephialtes manifestator, assembly GCA_963970395.1. Taxonomy (NCBI): domain Eukaryota; kingdom Metazoa; phylum Arthropoda; class Insecta; order Hymenoptera; family Ichneumonidae; genus Ephialtes; species Ephialtes manifestator. Next base: position 23,697,401 of record OZ019968.1, read on the forward strand.
AAAGCATCAACAGGTTTCGCTCGATTCCTCTGAAGAATTTCATTAATATTCTTTCAAAGATTCTCAGAACGCTTTGGGATGGAAAGAATCTTGAAAAGAATCCTGGAAAGAATCTTGCTCCGGCTCCTATGCGCGATTCTTTTCAAGATTCCTGTAAAGATTCTTTCAAAACTTTTTTTAAGATTCTTTAAAAGATTCTTCACAAGATTCTTTTTTTCTACGCGGGGGAGTAGCCGGGGATTACCCTTTGCAATTAGCCATTGATTGCTTATCATAAATATTTGCTATGGTTTTATCCCTGGTTAAACGGACCGTTATGAATGAACCAGTTATTTATGAGTGTACGATGATTCGAATGTTCCTGCGTTGTGATCGATAACATTAAATAAATCGGCGGTGACTTACCAAAGACTAGCCAAAAAGACATATCTTCACTGAGAAAAAAGTTTGTTAACAGTTAACAAATTTGGTTCAATATGGCGAAATGATTTAGTTATTCTTATTGTATCTCACTTGAGCCAAATAAGATTTGTTAACCATTAACAAGTGTGAGCGAACTTCATTTGCGACAAGCAAATTTTATTTATCTCAAGTGAGATTTAATAATCCGAGATAAGATAATCCGTTGCAAGGGAGTTCATTCAACGTAATATATTGGTATTTTGACTGCACGTATAGTTGCCTCAAATACCAAAATATTTGAATTAATTAAATATATTTAAAATAAATGATTTACTGTATTCAATTTTATTTTTCTCCCAGTGTAGCTCAGGAAATCGACATTTATGGAATATCCGGTGAATCTTCTTTTTTTATGACTGTTGAATTGCTTATTACAATCTAATGTATAATTAGACACTTTGCTATCAATGTTATCTAACTCAAAATAGTGTTAACTTTTAAAATCGTAGTGTCGGGTAGCCCAATAAGATGTCTCATTAAACTCTCGATATATAAGCTGAGGTTTCTTGTAAAAAAAACCGGTAAGCATATGGAATGAGATTTTATAATAGCACACTTTGGAAATCAATTTACATTCCAATTTACGCTTAATCTGATCTTATATGCGACTGGTCATCCTCCTCAATACAGTAATGGGCACCATTCCAAGAGCGCTTTCATATCGATGAAAGTTTTATCCAAAGCAGGACACTTTTTGGCAATGCGCGTTGAATATTTCTGGGAGCCAAATTAACATTAAAAAAATTTAATGGATAAAAAAATTCTCTGAAAAAAGTAACAATAATATAATATATCCACATTATTGGGAAAAGGAGTAGATTCTTTGAGGTTCATTTAAATAACTAATTACTAACATTTTTCATAAAACGGTTGCAAGCTTGGGCCTTGCACATTGTTTTCTCATTTTCCATCTTCAATAGAAATACGCCTATGAGGAAGTGTGCTAATCACACTTCACTAAGCTCATAGAGGAAGCTTTAAAAAATACAAAAAGTACAAAATGAAGAAGCTATATGCAAGGCCCGAAAGTAGAACTTTTAAAAAAAATAAGTTTAAACAATTCAATGTTCTATAAAATTCTAATACCTTAGTCGTTTTTTCTGTCAAACTATCCGATTAACAATAAAAGGGATTCAGGGTATTATCGTAGATTTGTTGACCAGTAGACACGTAGATCAAACACAGGTTGAACAGATAGATATAACAGTGGATGTAATGTTTATTAGATGCTTGTGTGCATACAATCGTCAATTAAATGAATTGTAAAGTGTATTAAGCACACGAAAATTCCATCGGTAAACATGTTGAATGTGGGATGTTGTCAACTTTATTGTGGAAAAGCAAACTTTTTTAGAAAAATTCATATACTGAAAAAGTTAATTTTTTTTGTGGTAAATAAATTTTTGACTACATGGCGCAGGTTTTTTTTACGTTTATTCAAAAAAGTATTTTTTTTTGGGTTAAGGGGGGGGGGGGGGGGGAGTGAGGTGAAAAATTTAAAAAAATCGATTTTTTTTTCTGTGAAAACATTCATTTCCATGTAATCTATGTATTAGTAAAGTTATAAGCCGGAATTCGCAAAAATGGCATAGTTTCTACGATACCATTCATATTTAATTTTCTTAAAAATCGTAAAAAATTGCCAGAATATATTTGAATTTTTAATTATTTTGTTTATTTATTGTTATTATATGCAGACATTATGGCCCATTTTTTGCTCACACAAAATAATTAAGGGTGCTGAAAAAAAAAATCAATTTTTTTTTTCTTTTCGGCAGTTTTGTTTAGTTAAGTATAACCCCTGAACCTGCAACATCTTAGACATGAAGTCGAAAAAATGGCCGATTTCTGCAATATACCTGCTTTTTTATGATTTTTGCTTCCTCATAGCGGAAGCTTCGTTTTCGTGAAATTTTTTTTTTTTTTTCGAGATTTTCATGTCAGGACACTCAGAATGATCTAAAACGTCGAGAAAAGTGGTTTAGAAAAAATGTCTGTATCCCGTATAGGGGCTCACAATTGGCCGAGCATTGGGCCGGTGCTGGCGGCCAGCCTTCCAGCAACGGCGCGGGAATGGTAACCAGCACTGGTGCAGCACTGGCTGGATGATAACTTCGGCCCAGTACTGGTAGTTGTAGTACACGGCCGGGTACTGGGGGCCAATGTGGCCCGGGAATGGTAACAAACACGGCCAGTATTGGGCAAGTAAATATTCAGCGGGAAATATTCAGTATAATCAATTTAGTAATTAATTATTCATTTAAAAAGATACATTTCCTAACGGACCGTCTCCAATAATTTTAATCATGTTATTCTATTATCATTTGGAAAAAAAAAGGAAATCGTCCACGGATACAATTTTTTCGATAGCTTTCGGGAAAGTGATGTTGGCGGGATTTGAACCTACGACCCATACGACCTACCTACATACGACCTAACTACATAACTACCTAACCTGCACGCTAACCACTAGACCAAACCGACTATGTGGGTTTCTTATACTTTAAGTCCATAATAGTTGCATCTAGGATAATAATCACAGGGACATCAGATGGATTTGGATAAAATTTGGTACACGGATGTTTTTGAAGCCACTGATTAAAGAACTCAAATCTGAATTCAGAAATTCAAAATGGAGGATCCAATATGGCCGTCCAAATGACAATAAATTATATAATTTGTATGAAACACGAAACAGAGAGCCTTTTTGAATCCCATATGGCGGCTAATATATAAAAAGTGACTTCATTTTGATAATATTGAGTACTCAGGCTTCTTAAGATAATTCATTACTAATCTAAACTTGAAAATAAAGGATAAAAGATGGCCGATACAAAAAATTTCAAGTGCAAAATCTTGTTTAAATGGTAGGGAAGGAAATATGTTTTTTATGCTGGTCGTCGCTAACGTGCCGACGGTGCGCGATATTGAGGTTATGTTAATCATTGGCATGAGGGTAATGGCCCATGTCTGCCCACGACTGGCTGACATACGTGAGAAACGTATTGGACCTAAGACAATGTAAAATTTTGATTGTAAAATTTGACGCGTAATTTCCACCTCTCGCCCACCACGACTTGCAGGATATTGTAGGAATTCATAGTACCGATGGCGCAATCATCGGCACCAGCAATAGCCCAGCTGTGGAAAACTGCAGCAGCCCATGCACGGTACAAGTCTATCGGCCATCGCTGGTTGTCAGCAATGGGCCAGACGTGACAAAATGCTGGCAGTTTTTACTTGGTCGCGGCCGCGGGCCATTGCTGGCCCCAACGATGCCTCGATAGTGAACCAGTACTGGCTATCATCGGTTGGTAGCCAGTACTCGCCCAATCATTGGCCCCGCTGTAACTGCTGGCATTTCCTATACGGGATGCGTGTGTGTGTGCGTATGTGCACAATTTTTTGTTAGCACGATAGAAGTCGCAATTTTTAAAATATCGGGCTCAAGTTTGAACCACGTGTAAACTGACGTTAAACAACTTATGGGATTGAATTTGGAGTTAATCCATTAAGGTGTTCAAAATTTATGGCATTTTGAATTTTTTGGAGAATGTCAGCTCGGGCTCTAACTCCCGCAATTTTTATGATATCCGACTCAAACTTGGATCAGAAGTGGAATGTTATCAAATAGTATTGGGGATTAAATTTGGTGCCAATCCGTTAAGGGGTTCACAATTTATGGCATTTTTAAATTTTTTGACATTTTTTGTTCGTGCTCTAACTTTCGCAATTTTCAAGATTTCGGGCTCAAATTTGGTCCACAAGTGGACTGTTATTAAATAAAGTTTGGGAGTGAATTTGACGTCAATCCGTTAAGGGGTTTAAAATTTATGGCATTTTGAATTTTTTGATTGTGCTCTAACTTCCGCAATTTTTAAGATATCGGGCTCAAATTTGGTCCACAAGTAGAGTGTGGGTAAACTAAGCATCAGTTTGAATCTGACGAGAATCTGTCAAGGGGCTCAAAACTAAAACAAGACTGCAAAGTAGAACTTTGCAAATTGCTTTCTCATTATTATTGGATTTTTACAAAGCTTCCTCTATGAGAAAGTCAAAATAGATTAACATGCTTCCTCATAGAGGTAGATTTGTAAAAATCCAATAATAATGAGAAAGCAATTTGCAAAGTTCTACTTTGCAGTTTTTTTCCTGTGTAATAAAAAATTTATTACGTATTTGTAAATAAACTGTTATTTTACCATTTTTTAAACCAATTAGTGAAACGCGATATAAATGACGCGATGACAGTGTGATGTCTCCAACGCAACACGTAACACTCACATTATATTCGAATTCACGAGAATAGTAAGACATGCGCCGTGATATCTTAGCGCGTATTGCATGCGCAGCGTGTTACGGCCACGAAAAGTTACTTCTGCTACACTCAAGACGCATAACCTCGAATTGACGTTTTTATTTTTCGTTTATATGCTATTAGTTTAGTTCCGTTGGTCATTTACGATTGATTTTCAATCAATAGTATTTAAAACAGAATCAACAATCATCAGAAGTGATCAGATATGTATCATTTGTTATGAAGTGATGATTTAATATTTGTGCAGCACATTTGTGAATATGTCAACACCGGATAAATTTCCAGTGATGTTGTCAATAAGAGTGATCATCCTCATATTATTCAGTTTTTTTCCCACATTATGCATTCATTTACTTATTTATTTGTAAAAAAGAAACATTTATTAATAACATTATTAATAATATTCTGTAATCTGACTTGCAAATAATATTTTAATTTTGTTCATCAAAGGTACTAAGGTGCCCCAAAGGTGAAAACAGCGTAAACAATTTTTTTTTTAGTGGTAAACATTTCCCGAAATTTTGTTTTAAACCTATCCCGAGTGGAAATTTCATCAGGCATGCCTGCTGTCACACGAGGTCCAGATCAGTTTTAGGTATGGTAACCTTATTTGGGGCCGCCGTAAATTCGCCTGATCAGATCCATGTAAGGCTGAGATATGGCATTCGTACTTCATAATGCCGACTTTCCACCGGATCAGGCCGATGTCAGGCTGGGTACGGCAACCTTATTAAGGAGTGGTCGTAAATTCAACCGATCAGGTCCATGTAGTTGGAAGCTTTAAAAAATACAAAAAGTACAAAATGAAGAAGCTATATGCAAGGCCCGAAAGTAGAACTTTTAAAAAAAATAAGTTTAAACAATTCAATGTTCTATAAAATTCTAATGCCTTAGTCGTTTTTTCTGTCAAACTATCCGATTAACAATAAAAGGGATTCAGGGTATTATCGTAGATTTGTTGACCAGTAGACACGTAGATCAAACACAGGTTGAACAGATAGATATAACAGTGGATGTAATGTTTATTAGATGCTTGTGTGCATACAATCGTCAATTAAATGAATTGTAAAGTGTATTAAGCACACGAAAATTCCATCGGTAAACATGTTGAATGTGGGATGTTGTCAACTTTATTGTGGAAAAGCAAACTTTTTTAGAAAAATTCATATACTGAAAAAGTTAATTTTTTTTGTGGTAAATAAATTTTTGACTACATGGCGCAGGTTTTTTTTACGTTTATTCAAAAAAGTATTTTTTTTGGGTTAAGGGGGGGGGGGGGAGTGAGGTGAAAAATTTAAAAAAATCGATTTTTTTTTCTGTGAAAACATTCATTTCCATGTAATCTATGTATTAGTAAAGTTATAAGCCGGAATTCGCAAAAATGGCATAGTTTCTACGATACCATTCATATTTAATTTTCTTAAAAATCGTAAAAAATTGCCAGAATATATTTGAATTTTTAATTATTTTGTTTATTTATTGTTATTATATGCAGACATTATGGCCCATTTTTTGCTCACACAAAATAATTAAGGGTGCTGAAAAAAAAAATCAATTTTTTTTTTCTTTTCGGCAGTTTTGTTTAGTTAAGTATAACCCCTGAACCTGCAACATCTTAGACATGAAGTCGAAAAAATGGCCGATTTCTGCAATATACCTGCTTTTTTATGATTTTTGCTTCCTCATAGCGGAAGCTTCGTTTTCGTGAAATTTTTTTTTTTTTTTCGAGATTTTCATGTCAGGACACTCAGAATGATCTAAAACGTCGAGAAAAGTGGTTTAGAAAAAATGTCTGTATCCCGTATAGGGGCTCACAATTGGCCGAGCATTGGGCCGGTGCTGGCGGCCAGCCTTCCAGCAACGGCGCGGGAATGGTAACCAGCACTGGTGCAGCACTGGCTGGATGATAACTTCGGCCCAGTACTGGTAGTTGTAGTACACGGCCGGGTACTGGGGGCCAATGTGGCCCGGGAATGGTAACAAACACGGCCAGTATTGGGCAAGTAAATATTCAGCGGGAAATATTCAGTATAATCAATTTAGTAATTAATTATTCATTTAAAAAGATACATTTCCTAACGGACCGTCTCCAATAATTTTAATCATGTTATTCTATTATCATTTGGAAAAAAAAAGGAAATCGTCCACGGATACAATTTTTTCGATAGCTTTCGGGAAAGTGATGTTGGCGGGATTTGAACCTACGACCCATACGACCTACCTACATACGACCTAACTACATAACTACCTAACCTGCACGCTAACCACTAGACCAAACCGACTATGTGGGTTTCTTATACTTTAAGTCCATAATAGTTGCATCTAGGATAATAATCACAGGGACATCAGATGGATTTGGATAAAATTTGGTACACGGATGTTTTTGAAGCCACTGATTAAAGAACTCAAATCTGAATTCAGAAATTCAAAATGGAGGATCCAATATGGCCGTCCAAATGACAATAAATTATATAATTTGTATGAAACACGAAACAGAGAGCCTTTTTGAATCCCATATGGCGGCTAATATATAAAAAGTGACTTCATTTTGATAATATTGAGTACTCAGGCTTCTTAAGATAATTCATTACTAATCTAAACTTGAAAATAAAGGATAAAAGATGGCCGATACAAAAAATTTCAAGTGCAAAATCTTGTTTAAATGGTAGGGAAGGAAATATGTTTTTTATGCTGGTCGTCGCTAACGTGCCGACGGTGCGCGATATTGAGGTTATGTTAATCATTGGCATGAGGGTAATGGCCCATGTCTGCCCACGACTGGCTGACATACGTGAGAAACGTATTGGACCTAAGACAATGTAAAATTTTGATTGTAAAATTTGACGCGTAATTTCCACCTCTCGCCCACCACGACTTGCAGGATATTGTAGGAATTCATAGTACCGATGGCGCAATCATCGGCACCAGCAATAGCCCAGCTGTGGAAAACTGCAGCAGCCCATGCACGGTACAAGTCTATCGGCCATCGCTGGTTGTCAGCAATGGGCCAGACGTGACAAAATGCTGGCAGTTTTTACTTGGTCGCGGCCGCGGGCCATTGCTGGCCCCAACGATGCCTCGATAGTGAACCAGTACTGGCTATCATCGGTTGGTAGCCAGTACTCGCCCAATCATTGGCCCCGCTGTAACTGCTGGCATTTCCTATACGGGATGCGTGTGTGTGTGCGTATGTGCACAATTTTTTGTTAGCACGATAGAAGTCGCAATTTTTAAAATATCGGGCTCAAGTTTGAACCACGTGTAAACTGACGTTAAACAACTTATGGGATTGAATTTGGAGTTAATCCATTAAGGTGTTCAAAATTTATGGCATTTTGAATTTTTTGGAGAATGTCAGCTCGGGCTCTAACTCCCGCAATTTTTATGATATCCGACTCAAACTTGGATCAGAAGTGGAATGTTATCAAATAGTATTGGGGATTAAATTTGGTGCCAATCCGTTAAGGGGTTCACAATTTATGGCATTTTTAAATTTTTTGACATTTTTTGTTCGTGCTCTAACTTTCGCAATTTTCAAGATTTCGGGCTCAAATTTGGTCCACAAGTGGACTGTTATTAAATAAAGTTTGGGAGTGAATTTGACGTCAATCCGTTAAGGGGTTTAAAATTTATGGCATTTTGAATTTTTTGATTGTGCTCTAACTTCCGCAATTTTTAAGATATCGGGCTCAAATTTGGTCCACAAGTAGAGTGTGGGTAAACTAAGCATCAGTTTGAATCTGACGAGAATCTGTCAAGGGGCTCAAAACTAAAACAAGACTGCAAAGTAGAACTTTGCAAATTGCTTTCTCATTATTATTGGATTTTTACAAAGCTTCCTCTATGAGAAAGTCAAAATAGATTAACATGCTTCCTCATAGAGGTAGATTTGTAAAAATCCAATAATAATGAGAAAGCAATTTGCAAAGTTCTACTTTGCAGTTTTTTTCCTGTGTAATAAAAAATTTATTACGTATTTGTAAATAAACTGTTATTTTACCATTTTTTAAACCAATTAGTGAAACGCGATATAAATGACGCGATGACAGTGTGATGTCTCCAACGCAACACGTAACACTCACATTATATTCGAATTCACGAGAATAGTAAGACATGCGCCGTGATATCTTAGCGCGTATTGCATGCGCAGCGTGTTACGGCCACGAAAAGTTTCTTCTGCTACACTCAAGACGCATAACCTCGAATTGACGTTTTTATTTTTCGTTTATATGCTATTAGTTTAGTTCCGTTGGTCATTTACGATTGATTTTCAATCAATAGTATTTAAAACAGAATCAACAATCATCAGAAGTGATCAGATATGTATCATTTGTTATGAAGTGATGATTTAATATTTGTGCAGCACATTTGTGAATATGTCAACACCGGATAAATTTCCAGTGATGTTGTCAATAAGAGTGATCATCCTCATATTATTCAGTTTTTTTCCCACATTATGCATTCATTTACTTATTTATTTGTAAAAAAGAAACATTTATTAATAACATTATTAATAATATTCTGTAATCTGACTTGCAAATAATATTTTAATTTTGTTCATCAAAGGTACTAAGGTGCCCCAAAGGTGAAAACAGCGTAAACAATTTTTTTTTTAGTGGTAAACATTTCCCGAAATTTTGTTTTAAACCTATCCCGAGTGGAAATTTCATCAGGCATGCCTGCTGTCACACGAGGTCCAGATCAGTTTTAGGTATGGTAACCTTATTTGGGGCCGCCGTAAATTCGCCTGATCAGATCCATGTAAGGCTGAGATATGGCATTCGTACTTCATAATGCCGACTTTCCACCGGATCAGGCCGATGTCAGGCTGGGTACGGCAACCTTATTAAGGAGTGGTCGTAAATTCAACCGATCAGGTCCATGTAGTTGGAAGCTTTAAAAAATACAAAAAGTACAAAATGAAGAAGCTATATGCAAGGCCCGAAAGTAGAACTTTTAAAAAAAATAAGTTTAAACAATTCAATGTTCTATAAAATTCTAATGCCTTAGTCGTTTTTTCTGTCAAACTATCCGATTAACATTAAAAGGGATTCAGGGTATTATCGTAGATTTGTTGACCAGTAGACACGTAGATCAAACACAGGTTGAACAGATAGATATAACAGTGGATGTAATGTTTATTAGATGCTTGTGTGCATACAATCGTCAATTAAATGAATTGTAAAGTGTATTAAGCACACGAAAATTCCATCGGTAAACATGTTGAATGTGGGATGTTGTCAACTTTATTGTGGAAAAGCAAACTTTTTTAGAAAAATTCATATACTGAAAAAGTTAATTTTTTTTGTGGTAAATAAATTTTTGACTACATGGCGCAGGTTTTTTTTACGTTTATTCAAAAAAGTATTTTTTTTTGGGTTAAGGGGGGGGGGGGGGAGTGAGGTGAAAAATTTAAAAAAATCGATTTTTTTTTCTGTGAAAACATTCATTTCCATGTAATCTATGTATTAGTAAAGTTATAAGCCGGAATTCGCAAAAATGGCATAGTTTCTACGATACCATTCATATTTAATTTTCTTAAAAATCGTAAAAAATTGCCAGAATATATTTGAATTTTTAATTATTTTGTTTATTTATTGTTATTATATGCAGACATTATGGCCCATTTTTTGCTCACACAAAATAATTAAGGGTGCTGAAAAAAAAAATCAATTTTTTTTTTCTTTTCGGCAGTTTTGTTTAGTTAAGTATAACCCCTGAACCTGCAACATCTTAGACATGAAGTCGAAAAAATGGCCGATTTCTGCAATATACCTGCTTTTTTATGATTTTTGCTTCCTCATAGCGGAAGCTTCGTTTTCGTGAAATTTTTTTTTTTTTTTCGAGATTTTCATGTCAGGACACTCAGAATGATCTAAAACGTCGAGAAAAGTGGTTTAGAAAAAATGTCTGTATCCCGTATAGGGGCTCACAATTGGCCGAGCATTGGGCCGGTGCTGGCGGCCAGCCTTCCAGCAACGGCGCGGGAATGGTAACCAGCACTGGTGCAGCACTGGCTGGATGATAACTTCGGCCCAGTACTGGTAGTTGTAGTACACGGCCGGGTACTGGGGGCCAATGTGGCCCGGGAATGGTAACAAACACGGCCAGTATTGGGCAAGTAAATATTCAGCGGGAAATATTCAGTATAATCAATTTAGTAATTAATTATTCATTTAAAAAGATACATTTCCTAACGGACCGTCTCCAATAATTTTAATCATGTTATTCTATTATCATTTGGAAAAAAAAAGGAAATCGTCCACGGATACAATTTTTTCGATAGCTTTCGGGAAAGTGATGTTGGCGGGATTTGAACCTACGACCCATACGACCTACCTACATACGACCTAACTACATAACTACCTAACCTGCACGCTAACCACTAGACCAAACCGACTATGTGGGTTTCTTATACTTTAAGTCCATAATAGTTGCATCTAGGATAATAATCACAGGGACATCAGATGGATTTGGATAAAATTTGGTACACGGATGTTTTTGAAGCCACTGATTAAAGAACTCAAATCTGAATTCAGAAATTCAAAATGGAGGATCCAATATGGCCGTCCAAATGACAATAAATTATATAATTTGTATGAAACACGAAACAGAGAGCCTTTTTGAATCCCATATGGCGGCTAATATATAAAAAGTGACTTCATTTTGATAATATTGAGTACTCAGGCTTCTTAAGATAATTCATTACTAATCTAAACTTGAAAATAAAGGATAAAAGATGGCCGATACAAAAAATTTCAAGTGCAAAATCTTGTTTAAATGGTAGGGAAGGAAATATGTTTTTTATGCTGGTCGTCGCTAACGTGCCGACGGTGCGCGATATTGAGGTTATGTTAATCATTGGCATGAGGGTAATGGCCCATGTCTGCCCACGACTGGCTGACATACGTGAGAAACGTATTGGACCTAAGACAATGTAAAATTTTGATTGTAAAATTTGACGCGTAATTTCCACCTCTCGCCCACCACGACTTGCAGGATATTGTAGGAATTCATAGTACCGATGGCGCAATCATCGGCACCAGCAATAGCCCAGCTGTGGAAAACTGCAGCAGCCCATGCACGGTACAAGTCTATCGGCCATCGCTGGTTGTCAGCAATGGGCCAGACGTGACAAAATGCTGGCAGTTTTTACTTGGTCGCGGCCGCGGGCCATTGCTGGCCCCAACGATGCCTCGATAGTGAACCAGTACTGGCTATCATCGGTTGGTAGCCAGTACTCGCCCAATCATTGGCCCCGCTGTAACTGCTGGCATTTCCTATACGGGATGCGTGTGTGTGTGCGTATGTGCACAATTTTTTGTTAGCACGATAGAAGTCGCAATTTTTAAAATATCGGGCTCAAGTTTGAACCACGTGTAAACTGACGTTAAACAACTTATGGGATTGAATTTGGAGTTAATCCATTAAGGTGTTCAAAATTTATGGCATTTTGAATTTTTTGGAGAATGTCAGCTCGGGCTCTAACTCCCGCAATTTTTATGATATCCGACTCAAACTTGGATCAGAAGTGGAATGTTATCAAATAGTATTTGGGATTAAATTTGGTGCCAATCCGTTAAGGGGTTCACAATTTATGGCATTTTTAAATTTTTTGACATTTTTTGTTCGTGCTCTAACTTTCGCAATTTTCAAGATTTCGGGCTCAAATTTGGTCCACAAGTGGACTGTTATTAAATAAAGTTTGGGAGTGAATTTGACGTCAATCCGTTAAGGGGTTTAAAATTTATGGCATTTTGAATTTTTTGATTGTGCTCTAACTTCCGCAATTTTTAAGATATCGGGCTCAAATTTGGTCCACAAGTAGAGTGTGGGTAAACTAAGCATCAGTTTGAATCTGACGAGAATCTGTCAAGGGGCTCAAAACTAAAACAAGACTGCAAAGTAGAACTTTGCAAATTGCTTTCTCATTATTATTGGATTTTTACAAAGCTTCCTCTATGAGAAAGTCAAAATAGATTAACATGCTTCCTCATAGAGGTAGATTTGTAAAAATCCAATAATAATGAGAAAGCAATTTGCAAAGTTCTACTTTGCAGTTTTTTTCCTGTGTAATAAAAAATTTATTACGTATTTGTAAATAAACTGTTATTTTACCATTTTTTAAACCAATTAGTGAAACGCGATATAAATGACGCGATGACAGTGTGATGTCTCCAACGCAACACGTAACACTCACATTATATTCGAATTCACGAGAATAGTAAGACATGCGCCGTGATATCTTAGCGCGTATTGCATGCGCAGCGTGTTACGGCCACGAAAAGTTACTTCTGCTACACTCAAGACGCATAACCTCGAATTGACGTTTTTATTTTTCGTTTATATGCTATTAGTTTAGTTCCGTTGGTCATTTACGATTGATTTTCAATCAATAGTATTTAAAACAGAATCAACAATCATCAGAAGTGATCAGATATGTATCATTTGTTATGAAGTGATGATTTAATATTTGTGCAGCACATTTGTGAATATGTCAACACCGGATAAATTTCCAGTGATGTTGTCAATAAGAGTGATCATCCTCATATTATTCAGTTTTTTTCCCACATTATGCATTCATTTACTTATTTATTTGTAAAAAAGAAACATTTATTAATAACATTATTAATAATATTCTGTAATCTGACTTGCAAATAATATTTTAATTTTGTTCATCAAAGGTACTAAGGTGCCCCAAAGGTGAAAACAGCGTAAACAATTTTTTTTTTAGTGGTAAACATTTCCCGAAATTTTGTTTTAAATCCCGAGTGGAAATTTCATCAGGCATGCCTGCTGTCACACGAGGTCCAGATCAGTTTTAGGTATGGTAACCTTATTTGGGGCCGCCGTAAATTCGCCTGATCAGATCCATGTAAGGCTGAGATATGGCATTCGTACTTCATAATGCCGACTTTCCACCGGATCAGGCCGATGTCAGGCTGGGTACGGCAACCTTATTAAGGAGTGGTCGTAAATTCAACCGATCAGGTCCATGTAAGGCCGAGATATGGCATTCTACCTTAAAAATGCCGTCTTTCCACCGGATCAGGCCCATGTCAGGCTTTACATACGGTAACCTCATATAGAGATGTCATTCTTCGACCTTATCCGCTTCGCATAAGATCTTCCTGTGGCATTCGGACAAATATTGTCTAATTTACCTTTACTTTCCCTGGTCAGGTCCGCGTACTGACATGCCGTAAATTTACATTATCCGGTAGCAGCGTAGGGAGGATGGCGTACCCATCGCTCAGAGGAGCAATCGATGCCCTCTGCAATAGCCAACCCAAGTCAAAGCGTGGGCTACCGTACTGAGGACTGAATGGCACTGGGGAATAGTGTTGCAAACGGTGCCTCCGGGAGACCAGGTCGAATCCCGGAGTATGTAGACCTTACCCCGGCACTCGGGGCTCTGCCGGGGTGGACCTTTATTTCCCTAGATACTCGTGGGAACAACATGGATACCAATAAGAAAAACGATACACACACAAACAACACAGATGACACACAAAACACACAAACACAAAAACCAGCGGGGCCAGTAAGGCACCAGACGGCTAGTGGGGACGCACCGACGACCCAAAGAGAGACTCACCGTACGGTAAGAGGGACCCCAGAGGATACCACTACCGGCGGCAGAGAAGGAAGGAGTGAAAGTCCCGGAGCGCGCCGGGCTGAGGAACTCGCGAAGGACGTTAGCCGGATTTCCATCCAAAAACCGCACTACAGCGGGGCGGCCAGGAGGAAATTCCGGCGTAACAAGCTGCTGCAAGAGCCGAAGGACCAACCTGGGACCACCAAGGACCAGAGCGGAACGGAGGTGAGCAAGCAGGGGCAAACCCGGCGGGATGAGTGGAAGAGGAGGAAGAGACCGCGGGAGTCCAAGGAGACACCTCCCTCCAGCAAGAGGGATCCGAAAAGGCCCAGGGAGGGCGGTTCTGGAGGGTCGTTCGCGGCCGCGGCCAGTGATCTCCCAAAGTTAGCCATCATCCATGATGGCTTTCGAACGGAGATTACGAAGGAGCAATCACTCCTCGTTCAGGAGGGTCTGATGGAGATCGCAGATGAGATCCCGGAAGGGGAGTTCTTACCGCGGTTCAATGAGACCTTCCTGCACAAGGGTGCTTTGAGGGTGGTCTGCGCCGACCAGCAAACCGCCGTCTGGCTGAAGGAGATGGTGAAGAACCTGCGGAAATGGGAGGGCTCGAGTCTACTGGCAGTAGACCCAAAAGAACTCCCAAAGTACGTAAGGTTCATGGCATGGATTCCGGGGCCCCCAGTGGACAACGAGAAAATACTGACCAGGCTGGCAAGGACAAACCCAGGCCTGTTCACGAAGAGGTGGACGGTCCACGACCGCCAGGACGGGGATGGAGAGAAGGACACCCGCCTGGTGATCTGCGTGGATGAGGAGTCCATCAGCTTCCTGGAAGGACTGGGGATGAAGCCCTACTTCGGGATGGGGAGAGCATCTTTTAAGATGCTCAAGAACAACCCTCCCCCCCCGAAGGTAGGAAGTGCAACGACGGCGGAGACGGAGGATGCAACCAAAAATGGTAAGTAAACTCAAGTTTATCCAGATCAACCTACACAAAAGTGCAGTAGCAACAGGCGTCCTAGCGAAAAGAGCGACGACGGAAAACATAGAAGTGTCCCTGATTCAAGAACCGTGGACGTACCGCGGGAGAATCAGGGGGCTCAATCTTAATCAGGGGCAATTGCATTATTGCACCTCTGTTGACAGACCAAGGGCCTGCATCCTCACCAAGGGAGTAGAAGCCTCGACATTAACCGAGTACAGCCGGGGAGACCTCGTGGCGGTCAAGCTCGAGGTCACCCTGGATGGGCAAAAGCGGGGACTCGTCGTGGTATCCGCTTACATGCCCTATGACTCGCCAACACCACCACCCTCGGAGGACCTGACAGGACTTGTGGAGGACTGCAGGCGGAAGGGGTGGGTGATGATCATCGGCTGCGACGCTAACTCGCACCACACAGTGTGGGGGAGTACAAACGTCAACGCGAGAGGTGAGGCACTCCTGGAGTATCTGGCGGGAGTGGAGTTGGAGATCCTCAACAAAGGTAAGGAACCAACTTTCCAGATAAGTAACAGGGCAGAGGTTATAGACCTGACCCTGGGGTCGCATGCACTGGTGGAGGGCATCCAAAGGTGGAGGGTATCTACTGAGCCGTCATTGTCGGATCACAAGCATATCGTATTTGAACTGGTCGCGGAAGCGAGCAAGAAGAGCAGGGGCCCATACAGGAACCCTAGATTGACGAACTGGCCATCTTTCAGGGGGGAGTTAGAAGGAAGGATGGCCAGGTTCCCAAGTAGGTACGGCAGTGAGGCGGAGGTGGAACACGCGGTAGACATCCTCCAAGATGCTCTAATCCTATCCTACGAGAACAACTGCCCGCTCAAAGAGGAGGGCAAGAGCAACACACCATGGTGGAACAGCAACTTGGAAAGGATGCGGGTGAACACCAGGCGCCAGTACAACAAGGCGAAACGAACAAAAGACTCTAAGGACTGGGACAAATATAAAGATGACCAGAGAGAGTACAAAAACGCTATAAGGGACTCAAAAAAGGACTCGTGGCGCAAGTACTGCGAAGAGATCGAGAAAACCCCGGAGGCCGCAAGGCTCCAAAGGGTCCTCACCAAGGACCCAATCCCGATGAGGGGCTCACTAAAAACCCCATCGGGAGGGTTCACCGAATCTTGGCAGGAAGAAGCAGAAGTACTACTGGGAAAACACTTCCCGGGGTACAAAACAGTGGAGGAGTGGACTGGGTGGCCACATCCGAACTGTAAACAAGGGGAAAGGTACTGGGCCGACGCGGCAAAAATCATCGACACCAACAAGGTTGAGTGGGCGATAAAAGGATTTGAGCCGTACAAGGCACCGGGGACCGACGGTATATTTCCGACCTTACTACAAATGGGACTGGACATAATCAAAGTCCCATTAACAAAAGTGCTTAGGGCCTGTGTGGCACTAGGATACATACCGCTAGCGTGAAGAATTACCAAGGTAATCTTCATACCGAAGCCGGGAAAAAACGACTACGGGCAGGCAGGGTCATTTAGGCCCATCAGCCTTACATCTTTCCTACTTAAAGCGTTGGAAAGACTGGTAGATCGGTACATAAGGGACGGGGCTCTCAAGAGGAACCCAATACACAAACTACAGTTCGCCTACCAGGCGGGCAGATCTGCGGAGGCGGCTCTCCATAAGCTGGTACACAAACTAGAGGACGCCCGCGGAAAGAACTGCCTGGCGGTAGGACTGTTCCTCGACATAGAAGGAGCATTTAATTACACTTCGGTCGAGACCATTCGCAGAGCAATGGAAAAGCGTGAGCTCGACGTAGCAACCATCAGGTGGGTAAACAACATGCTGACCAGCCGGCTACTGACAGTGGGCCGAGGAGGAGGCACACTGAAGGTGGCAGTGGAGCGTGGATGCCCACAGGGGGGGGGGGGGGGGGGGGGGGGTACTATCCCCCCTATTATGGTGTCTGGTGGTTGACGAACTCATAGAAAGATTGAATGCGGAAGGTATCTACACGCAAGGATACGCTGACAACATTGCCATAGTCGTAAGGGCGGAAGACGCCAATACGGCGGCAGGTCTAGCACAAAACGCACTCAGGAGGGTGGACAGATGGTGCAGACAGGTGGGGTTAACTGTTAACCCGGAAAAAACAGAATTGGTCATCTTCACTCGCAAGAGAAGACTGGACGGGTGGAAAGACCCGAAATTCCAGGGAAAGCAGGTGAAGGGAAAAGAGACGGTTAAGCATCTGGGGGTAACCCTGAATGCAAAACTGAACTGGGGGCCACAAATGGAGAAGGCACGTAAAAAGGCCTGTGCTCTGATACGGGCCACCAGACGCGCGTGTGGGGCAACATGGGGACTCACACCAAAGCTGTTGCACTGGCTGTACACGGCGGTGGTGAGACCGGTCATCCTATACGGGGCTATAGTGTGGTGGGAAAGGACAAGGCTGAAAACGGCCGGGGACCAACTCGCACACATACAAAGGCTGGCGTGCCGGGCAATCACGGGCGCCATGAGAACGACGCCTAGCGTAGCATTGGACGTTCTCCTCGACCTACCACCATTGGGAGTGGTGATCAAAGGGGCGGCGATAAGGACCGCATACCGACTGGGAAGCGGAGGGCACTGGATGGGAGAGCTCCAGAGGGGAGGTCACACCAGTGTGGCGACTCTACTAAAGGAAGCAAGCCCATCATCACAACTGCCACAAGAGGATACACAGGTGGGATACAGCTTTATTAGCTCACATACCACCATGTATCCTACCCGGGAAGAATGGGCCAAGGTTCCTGGACCCACAGTGGGACAGGAACTGGTATGGTACACTGACGGTTCGAAAACGGAAGAGGGATCGGGGGCAGGACTCTGCCTGGATAACTCGAGGAAAGAAACGGTAATACCACTGGGCAAATATTGCACAGTGTTCCAAGCGGAGGTCATAGCCATAATGGAGTGTGCCCTAGAAAACCAACGGCGAGGGTACCGAGGCAAGAAAATTTGCATCTGCTCAGACAGCCAGGCGGCATTGATGGCAATAGAAAGCTTCAAGCAACGATCAGGACTCGTGAGGGACTGCAAAACAGCACTACAGCATCTGGCCCGGCACAACAAGCTAACGCTGATATGGGTACCGGGCCACGAAGGCATTGTAGGGAATGAAAGAGCAGACGAGCTAGCAAGGAAGGGCTCGTCAACGCGACTAATAGGACCGGAGCCGGCAATCGGCATAGCCGTTTGCCAGGTGAAGGGAGAAATACGGGAATGGATCGGTAAGGAACACCGGAAAATCTACGAGACATCGACAGGAATGAGGCACACAAAGTCGCTGATAGAGGGGCCCAACAGGAACCTTACAGAGAGACTTTTAGACCTCGGAAGGAAAGAACTGAGGCTGATGATAGGACTGTTTACAGGACACTGCCACCTCAGGAAGCACATGAAAACGGTTGGGGCCAGTGTAATAGGAACCTGCAGGTATTGCGAAGAGGAGGAGGAAACCCCGCTTCATGTTATTTGCCACTGCCCAGCACTAGCGGGACAGAGAGTACGGAAACTAGGAGGCCACCTGATGGAGCCTAGCATTATCAGCAGTCTCCCCTTAGGGAGCCTAGTGGCCTTCATAAGGGACATAGGGCTAATTCTATAAGGGGTAGACAAGGAAAAGACGGGGAGCACAATGGGCCTAGGGCCTGAGTGTACAGCTATCTGTAGCCCCCAGTAGTAATAATAATAATAATAATAATAATAATACATTATCCGGTTCGTGAAGGCCTAGATACGGCATTCGTTAAAAATATTTAAAAAATATTGTTATGCAAAATCAATCTTTTCAGCACCTTGCGTGTGCTGGATTTTTTCACATCTTTATCCCGTCGAGAAGTATTCGAAATTTTCGCTGAAACTCACATTTTATGGGACTGTACCGCTAGTATTACTTTGAAATCTATCTAGGTACTGACCGTCAAACGCCAGTACCTGGATGGGTGACCGCCCCATCATGTTTGAATTTTGAATATTTCGATCGTAGTCACAATAAATGGATGTACAGTCTTGACGTGTTTTCATTTTAAGTATACTTCAAATAGACAATAAATATATAAACTTTCTAAGATGTCAATGGCCGAGTGGGCTAAGGCGCAGAACTGTCACCCAGCGGATCAAGGTACAATTCCCACCAACGGCAAATTAAAATTTACATGTGTTTTTTTCAGCAATTAATATGTACTGAAAATTAAATAAGCTCGAATATCCAATAGAAAGTGCAAGATAAATCGAATTCGATGAGCGTAGATAAATATTTTGTAATTTATTTGTCGTTTTTATAAGTAGGGGCTTAGTAGGGCAGCCTCTATTCCCCTAGCAGAAATAGTGATCAGTTTTTCGCAAGGGCCACGCGAGTTAACCCTGGATATTGCCGAGGCCTCATCTGGCGTGTAACGCGTGTCGTCGTAGCCAGCCGCTCGGCTGGCTGACTGTCGAGTACGTGGCGAGTTTTTCTTGGCAGCAGCTGGCGTGGCGAGTTTTCGACTCAATAGCGAGCTTTCCTCGACAGTAACTGGCATGGGTCCTTTTTGGGTGACTGCCGAGTATGTGGCGAGCTTTCCTCGACAGTGCTGGCTTGGCTAATTCGCTCGTTGCTGGTTAATTTTTAAATGGTGTACAATGTAATCAAATGAAACCCGTTATCGGAATAAAATATTATTTTATTATCATACACGCATACACGCATTTTATCATCATTCTCGAACTATAAAAGCACGCCTCTAGAAGGCATTCATAGCAACGCCCTTGCGAGCCTTGCGCAATCCGTCCCAATCTTTCGCGTTGCAAAGCACGTGACTTAACTGAGTTTTAACAACACCTGCTGGTTTTGCAAAGTCCATTTCTCTTTGTAGGAAAAATTTCTACAATAGGAGAGTTCCTACGATGAAAAATGGACCATGCAAAACCAGCTTAGTCCTGTGTCGCAGACTGAACTCCATCGCAGCTTGAACTCTATCGCACCCTGAACTCTATCGTAGTTTGAATTCTATCGCAGCCTAAACTCTGTCGCAGCCTGGATATTTTAGTAGCCTATTGTTTAATGAATATTCTTTTGCAGAGTTAAAAGAAAAATGAAAAATCAGCAATGACAAGTCTCTGTCAAAATATTCTAATCGTAATATTTAACTAACTTTCCTTCTGGTCTGAGACCAGACAGAGAATTCCTTCGAAGAGAATTGGACTGTGCGAAACTAGCTTGGCTCTCGGTCGCAGCCTGAATTCTATGAGAGGCGTAAAATTAAGCTCTTACCAGAAGTTCCATCGGGTTGTCGACAGTTTGATGGAGACAGTGCTCTATGTTGAGAATGTATGAATTTCTGAATAGCTCTGTGTTTTCTAACACGAGCTGATGTCAAAACTCGTGTCCGTTATTTCTTGTCCATCGTATTCTGTACTTTTCATCTATATATCTATAATGTATGAAATTGCATATTAAATATTGGTATATTATGGAACCGGTCACTTTATGATGGAGACAATTTATTATTAGCGACTATACTAGGTAACAATCATAGTCAATACATTTTTATACAGAGGAAGTGAGTTTCTTGGAGGTTAATTATCGATCTATATGACAGCTATTCTGCACTTATTAGAACTATACTTGTCAAACGAAATATACCTTGAAAAATTATAATCCATCGTTCTTAACCTTACCGTTCAGACGCTTGAAACGTCCCTAGCGGATCTGAAGAACCGCAAAATAACCGAAGAGTGACCGGTCGTTATGGAACAAAAAATCACTCCAGAATAACCGAGAAGGAACCTAGTGACCGGCGGGTAACCGTAAAGTGAACCGTAAAGTGACCCGTAATGAACTCAATGTTCCGTTTCGGGTTACTATTTGGTTATATGAAGATCTTTCAAATAACCGAAAAACAACTTTTAACAAACTGTCGGTTACTTCTGCGTTACTTTAAAGTTTGTTTTTGGTTAAAACATTGGTCGCTTTGCAGTTGCAATCGGGTTCTTTTTTGTTCCAAAATAACGGTCGCTTTGTCGGTTACATTACAGTTGTTTTACGGTAAAACAACTGGAAATGAACCTCATAATGACGGTTACTTGTATGTGACCGTAAAGCAACCACAAAATGACGGTTGCTCGGATCCGCTAGGGGTAATTTAAACAAATTAATCCCCAGCTCAATGAACTTCGTTCTTCATGCATTTTAGCACTAACAGCTTATACATATGCTTGGTAGCGATAGACCGTGAGCGCTGGCGAGGCCATCTCGTGGAGCGATAGGTAGTGACTCACTACGCGGGCTCGCCAGCGGCACGTAGGTTCTACTAGCAAACACAGCACGCGAGGCACTCGCGAGGCACCCGCAAGGCACTCACGAGTCTTCGCTCGCGAGGCCATCTCGCGGAAGAATGGGCAGTGACGTAGCATGCGTGATGGCCAGCATCTCGTAGGACAAGTTGGCGATCCCATCAAGCCTGTGCCTCGATAGCGCTTCGCCAGCTATCCTGATACTAGCACGGCCAGGATTGCCCTCGCTAGCCACTCGTGTGACACAGGGAAAATCCGAGTAAATTTCTGCTAGGGTTGGCCCTTATCTGGAAATCTTAATCTGGCCCTAATCATGCGCCTCGTTACTTTCTTGCCAGGCCCGTATAAGGTTGCCAGGCAGGATTTAAATCCGGCTACCAAGCTAGGGCCTGATATTTTCCGTAGCTGAATTTCTACTGGGGATTCTGCGTGTGATTCAGACCAAACTGCTACGCAGATTGAGCTAGCTCACGTTTCCCGCGCAAAAATCGAAGTATGAAAACAGTATTTCCCAAATATTATAAGTGTCTTAAATAATAGTATGCCAAGGCTGGCGTAGTGGAATAAGACATACGGAATAATATTTCGCCCAAATAAAGAAGGTATTAAAACAGTATTGAAAATCTTTCCAAAAGTGAAAAGTCTTAAGTGTGATCTATGGGACTGAATAATAGTAAAGAATATTGCACCGTTTTATTAGTTTTTATGGTCCAGGTCGATATCTACATGGCTTCCGGTGTCCAGATCAATATTTCCATAGCTTTCGGTGTCCCGGTCGATATCTTCATGGCTTTCAGTGCCCAGGTCGATATTTTGATGGCTTGCGGGGACAAGGTAGATATTTCCATGGTTTATTGTATCCCGGTCGATATCTCCACGGATTCCAGTGACCAGTTCGATATCTCCATAGTTTCCGATGTCTGCCCGTGCAGAAAAAAGTAGTCCAGGATGGTGTCCCGGATGGAGTCCAGGATGGAATCCCGGATGGAATCTTGGCAGTCCAGGATGGAGTCCCGGATGGAATCTTGGCAGTCCAGGGTGGAGTACCGGATGGAGTCTCAGATGGTGTCCGCAGACTCCGGCTTTTAATCGGATCCCGGAGTCGGCGGACTCCATTCTGGAAGTCCCGTGAATCTCGGCTGTCCAATGGCAGAATCCATTCTGGTGTCCATTATGGATTCCCGTCTGGACTGTCTCGCAGTCCATCCCGGACTCCATCCATGACGGTCCGCGAATCTCGAATGTCCGATGGCAGAATCTATCCTGGTGTCCATTATGGATTCTCGCCTAGACTGTCTTACAATCCATCCTGGAATCCATCCTGGACGGTCCGCGAATCTCGGCTGTCCGACGGAAGAATCCATTCTGGACGATCCGGGTGTGCACCAGGAGGTTTACACCAGGACCAGACCGCGCCCACCTTGGGCACCTTGGTGTCCAGATGATCCATTTTGGACCACTCTTATTACGTCAACGGAGGTTAGACCCCTCGTGTGTAGTCCAACTCAGGACAGCTTTCTAGTCTTATATACGCTCAGGCTTCAAGTCACTTGCGAGAAACGGTGCGTCCGTTTGCCATCTAGTGGCATCATGCGAAACACGGATACACAATGCTCCGCTAGATGGCGAGCGGTTGAAGCGTTTCTCGCAAGTGACTTGAAGCCTGAGCGTATATAAGACTGGAAAGCTGTTTCGAGTTCGACTATAGACGAGAGGCCTACCCTCCGTTGACGTAGTAAGAGTGGTCCAACATGGATCGTCTGGACACCAAGGTACCCAAGGTGGACACGGTCGGATCCTGGTGTCAACCTCCTGGTGGACACACGGATCGTCCAGGATGGAGTCCAGGATGGAGTCCGGAATGGACTGCGAGACAGTCCAGGCGAGAATCTATAATGCACAAGAGGATGGATTCTGCCATCGGGCTGCCGAGATTCGCGGACCGTCCAGCATGGACTACGGGACAGTCCAGGCGAGAATCCATAATGGACACCAGGATGGATTCTCCCATTGGAAAGCCGAAATTCGCGGATCGTCCAGGATGGAGTCCGAGATGGACAGTAAGACAGTCCAGGTGAGAATCCATTATGGACACCAGGATGGTTTCTGCCATCGGACACCCGAGATTCACGGGTTATCCTGGATGGAGTCCGGAATGGACTGTAAGACAGTCCAGGTGAGAATCCATAATGGACACCAGGATGGATTCTGCCATTGGACAGCCGAGATTCACGGCTCGTCCAGGATGGAGTCGGCCGACTCAGGGATCCGATTAAGGGGGGGGGGGGGGAGTCAGGTCAAAAATTTAAAAAAATCGATTTTTCTTTTCTATGAAAACATTAATTTCCATGTAATCTATCTATTAGTAAAGTTATAAGCCGGAATTCGCAAAAATGGCTAAGTTTCTACGGTACCATTCATATTTCATTTTCTCAAAAGTCGTAAAAATTACCAGAATATTATATTTGAAATTTAAATTATTTTATTTATTTATTTTTGTTATATGCAGACATTATGGCCGATTTTTTGTTCACACAAAATAATTAAGGGTGTTGAAAAAAAAAAAATCAAATATTTTTTTTTTTTTTTCTCTTCGGCAGTTTTGTTTAGTTAAGTACACCCTCTGAACCTGCAAAATCTTAGACCTGAATGCGAAAAAATGGCCGATTTCTGCGATATACCTCTTTTTTAATGATTTTTTTCTATATAATAAAAAGTTTATTACGTATTTGTAAATAAATTTTTATTTGTTTACCATTTTTGAAATCAGTTAGCGAAACGCGATACAAATGACGCGATGAGAGTGTAATGTCTTCAACGCAACACGTAACACTTACATTATATTCGAATTCGCGCGAATAATGGGACATGCGCTGTGATATCTTAGCACGTATCGCATGCGGATGCGTGTTACTGCCTCGAGAAGTTACTTCTGCTACATGCGAGACGCATAACCTCGAATTGACGTTTTTATTTTTCGTTCATATTATGTTATTAGTTTGATTCCGTTGGCCATTTACGGTTTTTTTTCAATCAATAGTGTTTAAAACAGAATCAACAATCATCAGAAGTGATCAGATATGTAAATTTGTTATGAAGTGATGATTTAATGTTTGTGCAACACATTTGTGAATGTGTCAACACTGGATAAATTTTCAGTGATGTTGTCAATAAAAGTGATCATCCCCATCTTATTTACAGATTTTTTTCAAATTATGCATTAATTTACTTATTTATTTGTAAAAAAAAAAAAACATTTATTAATAACATTATTAATAATATTCTGTAATCTGACTTGCCAATAATATTTTTATTTTATTCATTAAAGGTACTAAGATGCCCCAAAGGTGAAAACAGCATAAACATTTTTATTTGAGTGGTAAGCTTTAGATGCCATTTGCCGAAACCGTGATTCAGACCAAACTGCTAGGCAGATTGGGCTGGTTGACGTCTCATTTTCTTCTTCATGAAAAGATACACCGGCTAAATGGAGCAAAAGTTAATAAAAGGTAATATTTTTCAAGTGACATAATTATTACTAAATAAATTTTATGCTATTTTCTAAATCAGTTATTAATTTTGCTTTCAGAATGAAAAAAAAATATTTTGCTCCATTTAGCCGGTGTATCTTTTTATGAAGAAGAAAATGAGACATCAACTAGCCCAATCTGCCTAGCAGTTTGGTCTGAATCACGCGCAGAGTGGAAAACCTAAGACCTTTGCTTAAGATAATATGGAAAGGCATACGCAAGTCAGATGGCAGTAAAAAATCCTTTCATCGAGTACAATATAGTTCATTGGTCATTTTTATATGCAAGAGAATTTGGATGATATTGAATTTACAAATTCAATTTTTTTTACCTGACTCCCTCCCCTTAATCTTAATGGACATTAAGTCACAAAAATATTTTGTTGGATAAAAGTTTGGATATAAATGTATGATACGGATATTTTTTTGCACCATGATTTTTTATCTAACATTCGGTAATTGTATTTTAATGTAGGATACCAGGCACATTGTCGTCACTATAGGTGCGACGTTTTCAGTAGTACGTCTCAAGAAGTGACAACGCAGCAGAAAACAGGTAGTTTGGTCTTCCCCCTAATTGACAGAATCAAGGAGGATACAATTCCGTGCTGTCGCAAGTAGAACACCTGACACAAGACCTGACAGGGAATGGAACCAGCAGTTGTATTATAGGAAAACGTTTTTCCTTAGTAGAGTCTAGAATTCGTCGAGTACTTCTCTCTGGCCTCTCCACATTCACAATCTCGGGCATCTCGACTACGGAGGGTCGTATGAAATGCACAGCCCAGGAAACCCGAGACGTCGTTGGAAAACGGTATTACAGGGAGCGAAACCGGCTAATGAGACTGGCCACGTTTCACAGCTCTACGGAACGGACCGACGATGATGGAGGAGACCTAGTGATGAGGAGGGAATGGAAGAGGATCCATTTATGAACGCAGAGCATACTTAGAGTTATAAGCCGACCATTCGAGCGCGTCCTATTCATGAACTGAGATAAATCGGACTGTGATATTTAAAGCCGAAGGAAAAACTAAAACGCACTATTAGAATACTAGAATAATAGTTTACATTTCATTTATTTTCACTGCCACTATTATCTTTTTCGACATCAGTAACCTCTACTCGTAATAATAATGCACAATTTGCATTTTTTTAATGGTAAATTTATGTTTAATAAATATTTATTAAAGAATGCTTGTCAGTCCCCCAACCAAAGTATCAGTCGATCAGATTTTAAGGTTCGAAGATACTGAAAACATTGATTTTGTATAATAGTAATGCTGAAATTTGTTAAATAAATGATTTGGATAAAAGGTGTGTGCCAAATTCAAAAGAAACGTTCATGTTATCTCCTCATAGAGGAAGCTTTGTTTTCGTGCTCATTTTTTTTTATTTTCACGTTTTTCATGTCGAGATAGTCAAAATGATCTAGATGCATATATCGACTATGACATATATATATATCTTTAAGGTTTGCCCCCCCCCCCCACCCCCCGAAATAAAATCCTGGCTACGGCACTGTTTAGATGTGTGCGTGTTTAAGTCCGTACGTGTGTGCCTGTGTGTGCGTCTGTGTATGGAAAATATAAACCTTCATATCGCATAAATGGCTTTATCAATGGAGCTAAAAATTGGTACATTGGTACGGCACTTACGCTTTTTTCTTTGTAAAAATGTACGTAATAATTGAACAACCTAGATGAATTTTATAACATTGAAGTTTAAAAAAAGATCAACGCGCCGGAATTTTTTTCAGTTAATGAGTTAAATAGTTCTTACCAAGTAAAGTAATGTTAAAGGAGAATCGGTATTGAATTTGAACTAAATCTGTAAAACGGTTCGGATTTTATACAATTGTGAACTTTTTCGAAAATAAATCTAGTTCTAACTGAATTCAAATTTCCCTAATTCAGCAAAAATTCTCTACAAGGACGAACTAATGATTAGCTATATCAGATATCAATTTTCGCGAACAGGAAATTTGGATATAGGACTTCGCATTTTTTAGCAATTTGAATTTTACAAATTTATAAAAGGATGCCTGAAAGACTTTTGCGCTGCTGCGCTCTTACAAAGCTTTAAAAGGTCACGGGCGCTGCCCGTGATTTTATTAAACGAGGGCCATTTGGAGTACAAATAAAACGGCTTCACGTGAACATAACTGATTGCCATCACCTTTTTAGAAGGGGATTAGATGGGGAAAAAACAATAGAAAAAAAGACCGTGGTAAAAAAATATCCCCGAAAAAGAAATCCGCGGTATAAAAGTACCCGGAATATATGGACGAATAATAAAGGTCCCCATGTAGGAATTGCTATGAGGCTCAGTACTGGCTTAGTACCGTTGCCAGAACTGCCAATATTGGCAAACAATTCGGTGCCAGTATGCGGTCAAATCTAAATCTGTACCGTGTTAATAACGTTTTACTAACACCTGACTGACTTCGAACCGTTACTGACTACTAGATATGGCCCAGTGTGGATAGTCAATGTCGGGCCAGTTTCGGTAACGAATAATAAAGAATATTAATTAAAAAATATTAATTTGAGCTTACTCAATTGAGTAATTCTGCATTTTTATTAGATATTATGTCTTCCTCTACTTGATAGTACATATTGAGCGCTGAAAAAACATATTAAAATTTTTTTTGACATTAACGGGAATCGAACCTGGGCCCCTCTGGATGATGTTGTTGCGCTGGGCTTTAGCCTACTCGCCATTCAGATCATATGATTATACAATTTTTTTGACTATTTGAATATCGGTAATATGAAATATAAAGTGAAATTAGTACAATATAGTCAAAACTTTGTAGATTTATATGATTGCGTCTGAAGTAGTAAAATTAAAAACACATTCAGTTATTTTTCACGACAATCGGTTATATCGAAAAGGGTACATTGTATCGTTTTTGTAATCCATAAACATATTCTACGAAGTTGCTTGTTTCGTTGTTTACACCAATTAGTTTATTATTATTTGGGTAGATGACCGTCTGACCGACCTGAGGGTCAGTACTAGGATAGGTGACTACCTGGCTGACTCTGACGGTCAGAAGTTGGATAGGTGACCACCGGGATGAATCTAAAAGTTAGTACTTAGATAGGTGACCGCCTATGAACCACGACCGCATCATGCGGTCGTGGTTCATAGCCATCATAGGTCCTGGAACACCATACTGGTAATTTGCCTCTAGAAAAAAATGCAACGAGCAGTGCACATGATTGGGCCGATGTGTTCTCTTGGAAATCAGTAGAAAATGTCATTTGACACAATATATTTTTCGGATACAGACCCAATACTGTTTGCCAGTACCAAAACAGAATTATTTGCCAGAATAGTATATATATACGGTTCAATATCGGGCCAATGTCGATGCCAAACTTGAGACCCGTTATCATCCCAATACTGTTCTTGTAAAGATTTTGATTGGGGCGAGCGTAGGCACCGTACAGATAGGTTGGTTCTCGTTAAGTACTGGTATGAATTCTGGGCCACAATACGGGCGTGTGGGCAGCTGTGGTAGAGTACTGGCAATTCCTACATGGTTCTTAGGAAATTAAATAGAAACCTTCATTATTTTAATACAAATACATTTTGATTATATATTTAGTTCCATGAATTATTGCTTGCTTTGTGTTAGAATTAGTATCACACGCCCGTCATTACTGTTTAAGATTTGCACTAAAGACATAAAAAATGCGAGTGTGTGGGTATATATGTGGGTCTGGGGATAAGAGGCAATAGTAGATTACGTTACAAGGGAAGGAAGTGCAACTTTTCACCGAGAGTGAAGTTTGATGCCCGAGCGAAGCGAGGGCAGAAATTCACACGAGGAGAAAAGTCGCACCCCTCCCATGTAACGGACTATACTTTTCTCCCGATTTCGCTAAAAAATAACCACATTTCTTGTGTGCAACAAGGATGGAGAATAAGCTCATTTTTAACAAATGACGACACCCTAGCAAGTCGTGCCACCGATAAACAACCGCAAAAACGACTGACGTCGTTTTGTGCAAAAATGTTACGGCAAATCACTGCAAAACGACCGATATTATTTCATACTCGATCGGTCGTTTTCCGGCTAGTTAACGAAAAAACGACTGCAAAACGACCGACCTTATTTCACGTTCGATCAGTCGTTTTACGTTTAACGACTGTAAAACGACTGATCTTTTTTCAATTTTCAAAAAAAAAAAAAAAAAAAAAAAAAAAGTGTCGCTGGTAGGTCTTGAACTTGCAACCTTCGGTTTACCAGTCGAGTACTCTGCCTACTCGGCTACTCAGTTCGTTGAAGTATGATCAACACACGTTCCTCATAAGCTACCATACGTTTTGGCGAATAACTTATAAGGAACATGAGTTTAACATGTATTAACGAACTGAGTGGCCGAGCAGGCAGAGTACTCGGCTAGTAATCCGAAGGTTGCGGGTTCGAGACCTATAGGTGTGACTAATTTTTTTTTTTCTCCGAATGCGATATTTCAGGAGCACGCACATATTTTCTTGGTCCGCGCATTTATTAATTTAATAATATTTAATTAATATTAAAAAATGAAAAAAGATCGGTCGTTTTGCAGTCGTTTTTCGGTCATTAAACGTAAAACGACTGATCAAGCATGAAATAAGGTCGGTCGTTTTTTCGTCAACTAGCCGGAAAACGACCGATCGAGTATGAAATAATATCGGTCGTTTTGCAGTGATTTGCCGTAACATTTTTGCACAAAACGACGTCAGTCGTTTTTTGGTGAACTAGGGGTTAATTGCGGTAAAATTGCGGTGACACGACTTGCTAGGGCACGCATGCGTAGTACGATGATTACCTCCCTCGGGAGGTAATGAAAGCGGACTGCGCATGCGTAGGTCATTCGTAACAAATGGGCGATTTCCCGCCCGCGTTGCGGACACGAAATGGGGTTATATTAGCGAAGTCGGGAGAAAAGTTTCTTTTTTAAATGTTTTATTATCTTTCTTACTAGAATGTTATCTAGACGAATGACTATAGATTATTCTTATTAGATATTACATTCCTATAGAGAATGTATTATTGAACGCTTTGCGAATTTGAGTTTTACAATAGAGAAATACAGGACTGAAAATATTCCACTCGAACTCGTTATACCTTGTCCTTTATGTTCATCTATTCCCGGGGTCTTTTTTTCTAAGGACTTTTTTTTGTGATAATAAAACAGCCGGAATTTGATTGCTGATGATCTGTCCGTCAGTTAACGAGTCAACAATAGCGACGAATTCGATCGAACCTCTAGGTATGAGAGCTCTTCTTTGGACACGATGTGCACTACAGGCACGCACTATTCGTCTCTTTGAACAAGGAAAGAGTAAAACGATGCGGCAACAGACCGCAAGACGCCCTCGATTCGCATGGTGAGAATCGGCACGGAACATCGAGGATTCTCCTTCCCCTCTCTTCGGCTGTATTTATACTATAGTAAACAGTAGACAGTGTCACGTGCGACTAAAAATTCCTAAATCAAAATTCACTAACACTTATTTAGCCCAGATAACTAAGACTCACTCGAACAACACTTTTTCTCCGGATTCTTTTATTTACCACAATATGCCACGTGTTACCTCTCTCACTGCACAAACGATACTAAACCGACTTCTATCCAAAAAGTCCGCACCGGCATTTATAAACAGGGACATTGATTCCGCATGTGGAAGCAATAATAGACACCAAAACTAGAGCAAGATCTCCTTCCGAGAAGCTTTTAAAACTCTTTCACGCATCGACCTCCCGGATCCTCAGCATCCGCGTAAACGCAGGTTGTCACCGCCACTGAAGAGGCATCATAAACTGTATAAATTATTACCATCAGCCGCGCTAGATAAAAGAACTGCGCCCTCCTGCTTACTAAGGAGCGTTAGACTTGGAACCTACTAGAATATCTATCTTTTTATGCGTAGTATTATAGCCCCGAATTCCAGCGACCAATGTAACCCGTTCTACTCATCCGATGACCAAAATTGTAAACTCACCTCCCACCACGTTCTCTTTCCTGTATAAAAACCCTTGCCCACAAGGCAAGTCGAGCTTAGTTTAGTTTAGTTTTCGTTTAGTCTTACGTCGGGTCTAGACACGATGCTCCAGGCCTTCGTCAGAAGGGAGCGAGTAGCTACTACCGTAGTAGTCATTCGGTCGCACAGTCTCTTGCTAAGTCTCCGTTTAATTCTACAGATCGCGACGCGCGGCTTCTCCGTTAGATGAGTGCGAGTAGAATTATCCTATTTGTTTCTCAAAGTAAAACTCATTATAAAAGTGTTTAGAATCAATCGGTAGATTGTATATTCCGCTACAAGCGCGACGATTATTTAAACTGTATATTCCGATAAAAACGCGACGATTATTTAAATTGCGAATTCCGCTAAAACGCGACGTTTATTGAAATTGTGTATTCCGCTAAAACGCGACGTTACTTAAAATTGTATATTTCGCTAAAAACGCGACCTTATTGAAACTGTGTATTTCCGCGACAACGCGACGTCTTTATTATTTTCCCGCTGCGGCGACGAACCTCCGAATCGTACGAGAGCATCAACGTCTCTCCCATTGTCAAGGTATTTATTATTAAGAAACTTGTGTACTTGTATTGAATGCTAATAAACTCTGTTGAAACTAAACAATTTCTAGTACTCTGGTTAAGAGAACAGGACTTCTCGAGGTCCTCGGCGTTACCCACGACACTCTACTATTTTTAATGGTAGAACTAGAGATACACTAACCGCTCGGTGTAATCTCGCATTTTCTCAACGTCTCCGGACGTCACAACAGACTGAACGTTTATGTAGGTAACGTGCTTGTTTGCAAAATCACGTGCGCTACAACGGTAGCAGAGTACCCAAGAGACGAGCAGGTGTGAGATACGAAAATGTATAACATACGAAGGAGTTCTACGGAAATACGAGTACAGTTTCAATACTATCGTGCATGAAGATGAATCATTCCTGCAGAACGAGAGCATATTACTCTTTATAGAATTTCGATAATATTTTGCTCTATTTATGAGACAGATAAATTACATCTCACATATAAAACTCTATCTATGGAG